>PVKS010001310.1:0-101532 GCA_004027875.1 Aplodontia rufa
AGACCTGGAGAGGCCCTTGTCATCTCCATGCAGGCCCTAGAGCTTATGCAGTCTGGCAAATTGATCCTCTTGCTGGAGTGCATCTAGAGGATGTGTTCAAATAGCTGGGTGGGCTGTTACCATGATGACTCTCTTGTGGCCTGGAGAGGTTCTTCTGGGGTGATGGATAGTGGCCTGGAGCAGAAATGCTGCTTCTTTCCTCTTTTCCTGCCAGGCCCCCTGGCTGCTGTCGTCGGGGAGCCAACTAGGTTGTTTGTTTTGTATGTGATTCTGTAGCTGGTATAGGTCTCCTGACCAGGTTGGGGATAATGGGAAAGGTGATCAGGGGGCCCATACAGTGGCCACAAATATTAGGGGGTTTGGGTGCCTTGTGTCTCCCCTAGATTTGGCTCTTTGTCTAAAGAGAGAGCTCTTCGTGGTCATTCCTAGAGCCAGAAGAGATCCTGGTCATCATTTGTCAGATTAGATAAGAAACCCCAGTTCCTGGGGGTGGGAAGGGTGTGCCAAGCTCAGGTGGTGGAGCTGTTCTGGCTGCCGTACTACCCGGCCCAATAGCATCTTGCCTCCTTTCAGAGGTAAGCCTATGCTCCATGCCACAGTTCACTGGGAAAGAAGCAGGTGGTGCCGAGAGCCAGGGCAGGGAGGAGCCTCAGGTGCAAAATTTAGGGAGGCCCTCCCTCTCGGGCCCTCCACCATGGAGGGAGGCCTTCTTCAATTTTGTGACTTAGAGGCCTCCCTCCATCACTGTGGTACTACGCTCAGCAAGAGCTCTGCTGCTCCCAGCTCTCATTGAATGCGGTCTGGAAGAAGCAGCCTTGGGGTGGGTGTTTCGGGGGGGGGGTCAGGGGTTTGTTAGTTGCTGGTGGCAAGGTGGTGAAAATAAACCTTCCCAAGAACTCTGCCACTGCCTCCAGATGCTGGGCCCCTCCTGGTGTTTACAGCCATTTTTTCTTCCCTCTGGAAGTCAATTATCCAGATGCTGGACAATGAGAGAGGAACTTCTGTTCTCTGGGTGCCATGACAAGCTCTAGAAATCCTAAGACACAGCCCCTGTGTATTCCAGATCCCTGGGAAGCTACAAGGAGCCCAGGGTTCAGAACCTTTAGAAGAGTCAGAGTTGTTAGGAAGTGTTGAAAGCACTTCTTTTAAATGAGTAAAGTGCTGAGGAGACATGAATGCCAGCCTGCAGCTCCAGCCATGTCACTCAGAGTCTATGACCAAGAAGTCACCAGCACTCAGTGGGATCATTCTTCATGGCAGGAAGGGGCATCTGAGAGGGGAGAAGTCCACCTTTGAGGACTGATACTTCAAACCTTCGCTAATCAGTTCCTGCGAATAAGGCCTTGTTGAGCACTTTAGTTCTCTGGGGCACAGGCACGTTAGGGGGACTTTTAGGAAACCTTTAGGGGTCGTCTTTAGGTGGCTTTTGGAATGCAATGCTGGTGGAATTACATAGCGTACTACTGTTAATATTAATTGTAATAACCACACCTGCTGTTACCCTGTGGGAACGTGGAAGATGGCTATCAGGGCCAGCTCTGGAAAGCTCGGCTACCTGGCAACCCATGTGGCCAAATTTTTGATACCTTGGTTTCCCAAGATAGGGACCACAGTCATACTTTCTCCAAGCAGTTGTTGGAAAGACTAAATGAGACAAAGCATGCAAAATTGAGCTCATCTTCCTCCTCCTCTTATCCCCTTGACCAACCCTTCTATGAGAGCAGCCCTGTAGACCTTCTCCAGGGTACAGGGCTATGACTCCTGTTCTTGACCCTGAGTGTCGTTCCGTTCCTAGCATCTTCTCCCTGGCTTCCTCTCCAACAGCAGGCCAGTGGGGCCAGCAGTTGACTAGGCTGAAGTTGACATCTTGAAGATGTCATTTGCAGAGGACCTTCATTTGAAGTGTTTAAGATGACAATAAGGACTAGATAGCCTTTGTGCCCATTCATACAAACTGGTCAATCCACAGAGCTCTCACCCATCCCCTGCCTTCAGATGGCCCCAATTAAGGGCAGGGGTACCAGGTGGTTCCCACCCTGGACCTGGCCAGGCCGGGTGGGACTGGTCAGTACTCACGCTGGATGTCGATAGTGACTGAAGTCTCCTTCCCCCCAGGGATGGCTTTGTTGGTGGCACGGCACACGATGCTCTGTCCATTCTCTACGTCACCAGGGGAGATAAAGAGGGTGCTGACGATGCTCTCGCGCTTGCCATCGCGAAGCAGGGTCTGGAGGAGGAGGGGGAGAAGGGATAGAAGGCCCCACATCACTGGGTTGGGTTAGCCTGGGTGGGTAAGGGGAAGCCAGGCCCCAGTTCAGAGAAAAGAAAGAGCAGTTATGGAGTATGTGTGTGGGTCAGCTCAGGAGACCAGGGTGTCATTCTCCATGCAGAGCTGGGGATACTGTTGGCTTCCTGGCATGAATGCTGGGCTGTGGAAAGAAAAAGCAACTAAAAGATTGTTATCATGCTTGAAAATCAGCCTGGACTTGCAAGCCAAAAGCACAAAAGAAATCAGGCTTGGCCTAATTGAAACCAGGCTTCAAGTAGGTATGACGTAGAAATGAACTGACATCTATTCTGCCTCTAGTGTTAGGTCTTGTGGGAAGCAAGGGGATCATTTGCAAAGGGCCACTGCTTGTGGCCCCTGAGAGGTAACAGTCTGCAGAAGCGGGTATAGCTGGGAGCATTGGAGGTAAAAAGGACAGAGTTGGTAGGGACGTAGACAGAATCAGTGCACACCCACTTTTTGACTATTTCCCTGTGTAAGCCCTTTCAACTTTTCAGACCATTTCCCTTCCTGATCTCATTAGAGCCTCCACCAACCCATAGCAGGACAGATGTCATCATTTTCCATCTGACTGGGGAGGAAACAGGTGAAATTGACAGAGAAGATGGCACTTGACCAAATTCACATTTCATGTTGGTGGTGACATAAGGACTAGGGTCCTGCAGTGGGTTGAACAGTATCCCCCCCCCCCCCAAATTCATGTCTACCCAGAAACTTAAAATGTGATCCCATCTGGAAATAGGGTATTGCAGATTAATTAAGTACTTGTTACTTTCTTAAGGATTTGGAGATGAGATCCTCCTGGTTTGGGAAAGCCTTGGCTAAATCCAATGACTGGTGTCCTTTTGAGAGGAGTAGAGGACACAGACACGGAGGCAACCTCATAAAGGCAGAGGTAGAGATCGGAATGATGCTGCCACAAGGTAAGAATTAGCAGGAACCACCAGGGCTGGACAAGAGACAGGAAGCCTCCTTCTCTGGAGCCTGTGGACACCAGACTGTGGTGCTTTGCTATGGCAGCTCTAGGAAACCAAGATGAGTCCTAAAGCCACCTGTTCCCTCTCTTCTGAAGTCATTGCCTTTTCCTGCTGGATCACAATGTCATTCTGTCCCTAGTTCCCTCATGAGGGCTGCTACCCACTGCTCTCTCTGGTGCCCCCTTCCAGCTACCTCCCCACCAGTTTGGGGTCCAGTAAGGAAGGCGCATGCTGGGGAGGGTGTGCTGGGGGGGAGGGCCACATCAGGTGGGAGCTGGGGTCTGTACAGATTTTGAAGGCTTTATGTGCCTTTCTGGGAGGGGTTTCACTTTGGAAGCAGTGCCATAAGTGGGCATGTTTTGCCCTCCTTGGAGCACTTCCTCAAAACCTCCCATGAAATAACAATGGCACTGCCTCTTATTCTCACAAGGGTCCTGACAGGAAGGATGCATTATCTTTATTTCGCAAGAGAAAACTGAAGTCAAAGTGAGACAGGAACTTGCTGGGCAAAGCTTGGACTGGCATTTCAGAATAGGTGATAGCAGTGACCCTGTACTGCCTTCTTGAGATGCCAGAGCTCAGTTACTATGCCCTTGGCCTTGCAGGTGGAAATAATTAGTGATTAAGTACCCTGGAGGAGGATGGCTAGTGTGGTAGTTAGCAACAACCTATAGGCTGCTGGAACCCAGCCTCAGTTCTGTGTGGTCCTTCTCAAGTTGGGGCAAACAGGGACTAGGAGAACCTGGCCTGAGGTTTCACCTAGATCAATGTGTCACTGAGTGCGGTGGTGCACACCTATAATCCCAGCAACTTGGGAGGTTAAGGCAGGAGGATGGTAAGTTTGAGGTCAGCCTCAGTAATTTAGGGAGACCCTGTTTCAAAATTTAAAAAAAAAAAGAAAAATATAAATGCACCCTGCTTTTGGCTAAGCCAGCTTATGACATATTAGAGAGAGCCCCAGAGCAGTAGCCCTAGACTTTCTCCTACTCTATACACTGGGCAGGCCTCTGGACTCAGACCTTGGTAGCCTGAGGACTCAGCACTTTCTTTACCAGGAGGTGGGGTAGTGGCCCTGGTCCTGGACATAGGGGCCAGGCGAGAATAATGTGACCAGTCCCCACAGGCCAAGGGACCAGGCCAAGTAGGTATAGGGTCAGAGTCTTCAGGTCAGCCTCTGGGCCAGGGTGCTTGACTCAAGGATTGAAAAAGGGCTGGAGGGGATATAGTTTATCCCCAAACTGAAGGCAAAACCACATTACCACTGCTGGCTTGGGGCTGCTCAGCAAACCTCACTGTAACTATAAATAGCTAAGTGATAATAAGAACAATTTCCTGGATGAAAATAAGACCTGGGAATATGGTGAGGGGAAGAGTGAAGGAGGGGAGGAAGGAGGGAACCTGCATTGTTCTTCTCACCTCCTTACTTTTTGGCGGTGCTAACAACGAAGGACATTTACTTAACTGTGACTGCCTAGAGGACCCCTCCAGTTGCTGGATGCTGGGTGTGGTGGCAGGGAGCGCGCTTGTGGGTGTCAGTGGGAGGGAGCAGGGAGGCTGGACTCTAATTCAGTCTTCTGACTGCTTCCCCTCCTCCCCAGTCAGTGTGTTCCTCTGCCTTGGAATGATGATTAATGACATATTTACTGTGTCCGGGCGGGTGCTTTTCTGGGAAATACAAATTCTGGTTCAAGTTGTTTGTTCCACCTAATTAGAGAAAGAGGGAGATGTATTCATTAAACAAAGGAGAAGGCCAGGAGAAGGCGGTGCCCCAGGACTCCCCCACTCTTGAGGGAGGACCTGGGTCCCTGTCCTGGTTCCCTGCTCTCAGGGACCTCAGAGCCTGGACAGCGGTGTCTGGGAGGAAGGTCAGGTTTGCTGGCACTGCCTTAGGCTGATTGTGGGGAGGGAGTCTGGCAGGGACCCCTCTTGGCCAGAGGACTGAGCCCACAGTGCGCAGGACTATCTGCATCAAGGTTTTCCTCCTTCCCTCTTTCCAGTTTGGATTTTGTCACCTCTCCTGTCTTCTTTCTTTTCTTTGGCTTCATTTCTCTTTTCTAAATCTCCCCTGAGGGGCACTTTTCTCATATGCAAATGGAGCTTGCACTTGGTGGCCTTGGAGGTACCTTTTAGGTGGAACATTCTATCCTTTGGTGATTCTCCTCTCAGCCCTGCTCCCCTTCCCCTTTCAGCCCTGTGCTCCTTGACTCCCCCTTCTTCTCTTCCCTCACTGATCTTGCTCTGGGGGCACATCTCAGGCAATGAGCCCCCTCCCTTGGGCTTCTGAAACCTCCACCAGCGTGCAAATCAGGTGGGGTATGCGTGTGTGGATTATTAATGTCAAGTCACTAGTTTCTGGGGCCACCGCCTCCCTCCGGAATCTCCCTCTAGCTCTGTGGATGCTAATGTGCTGCAAACTCTAGCTTCCTAGTTGTCCTGGCTGATCTGCATGACTGATGGCAGCTCCTAGGGTCCATGGTGACCCAGCACATGTGTGTGTGTAGATACAATGGGGGCCGGCACATTTGCGGCACAAATACCATGCAGAACATATATCATGTGCCCAAGAATGAGCATGCCAGGATATATTTCTCTGAGGTTGGGGTTCTATCCCTCACCTGTTTGTATACTTCTACCTGTGCATCCACCTTGCACTGATCCATCCGGGAGGTCACCCAGTACTCATTTATCTCTAGTTTTCCAGCAGTGGGCTGAGAAGCTAGACTGCAGGGGCAGAGTATAACCTTGGGGCAGTTGCCCAGTGTGGGTGGCTATGGCTGCTCTGCTCTTTCCAAAGCCCCCAGGGTCTCCAATGGGCAGTGGAGCCAGGCTGAGCACCCAGAGATGGGAGTCCTGGAGGAAATGCAGTGTGTGGGTGTCCCAACCCTGTACTAAATCTGGGCTGCTCATTGATATGCAAACTGCCTGGAGAGTCCTGAACAGGCCCCATTGCCTGGCAACAGGGCCTTCTTCCTCCCCACTCACCTCCCCCACCTGCTGTGTCCTTTTTAAAAATCATCCCTCTGCTTCCCCCATTGATAGTGGCTTGGGGATCCAAGGAGGCCTGTTGTCACTTGGACTGAATACAGTATGTATGGGAAGGTAGAGAACTGCACGGTGCCATTTGCCCTTGAGCTTGCAGCCAGCCTTGGGCCCTAGAGCCAGAAGGGACCACTCTTCACAGAGAAGGCCAGGATAACTGGCTGTCACATGACATGGATGGGTTAGAGGCTCTAGGCCCCCAAGCTGGACAGATGGGATACAAGGTGATGGGGTGACCAGTGGGGAGGGTGTGCTTAATGGAGAGTCAGGGCTCCGGGGGCTGTGAGCCTTTACCCCTGAGCAGGTGCTCCTGAGCTCCTCTTAAGCATGGAGCCAATGGAGGCCAGTGTGAGCAGGTCAGCCACCTCTTGGGCAGGCATCTGGAAACTGGAGGAAACAAAGGCAGTGCTAGAACCCAGTGCCTAGGGCAAGCAACCTCCAGTCTGACCTGTCCCCCACACCAAGGCCTCCTCCTCTACCTGGGGGGTAGCGGGTGGGGCAGGAAGCTAACTCCCAGGTAGTGGGGGAGGTTTTCCTCTAGTTTTCCATCACCTGTTCTTCTTCCAGAGATTGTGGATTTGCTGGTTTGCCACATGAATGCCACGTGACCTCCTTTCTCAGATCAGGTCCTGAGAAGCAGGAGAGGACCCCATCTGTCTCAGACCGCATGTCCCGAAAGAGACACAGAGAGAGGCAGCCAGATCCCCACTAAGAGCCACCCCACCCGCATCCTAGCATCCTAGACTGGCAGGCAGTGCCAAAGGCCCTGCCCACCCACACAACATCAGGCCACCAGGAGAAGCATCGCTAGCCTGGGTTGGGTGACGAAGCAGAGGACCTTCTCCTGGGAAGGGGCCTAGTGTCCTGCGGGAAGAGGCCCTTCCTTCCTGTGCTGGTTACATGGTGGAGTAGCAGAACTGACTAGCAATCTGGAGCCTTTGAAACCCCAGCTGATTTTTATGAAAATGAAACTAATATCATAGCTGTGATTTTTACAGCTGTCTGACCTCTGGAGTTGGGGAGCTGAGATTGGGAGATGCAGGGTTCTGGGGGAAGGGAGCCAATAATACTAGCAAATATTTATAGAGCCTTACTCCAGGACTCTTTGGAAGGTCCCATCACTGCATGTTCTTGTAAGTGCCTCAGCAACCTTAACAGGTGCTCACGATTATTATCATCCTCATTTTGCAGCTGGGGAGACTGAGGCAGAGAGCTTAAGCCAACATGATACATGGCCCAGGTCTGAACCCAGGTCTGTAGGACCCCATGGTCTGCTCTACTCTGACACTGACATAGCATCTAGGGAGTGCAGGTGGCCAGGTGGATCCCAGGACCTGTGAGGATTCAGGGAAGGACAGGTGATAGTCCAAACAGCTGCGCTTATCGTTCGCTTTCTCTGCCAGGTGTTTCTTGTTCAATCCTTACAACCATTTGTTGACATGGGATGGGTGCTGTTGTTGCTGCCATGGAACAGATGGGGATATTGAGGCACAGAGAGGATAGAAGGTGGCGGAGCCTGAATTCAGATTCAGACCACCCAGCTCCAATGCCCACAAGCTTAACAACCCACCATGTGACAAACACAAAGGGCTTCAGATTGGAGGGCTTCCAGGCTGCCCTGAGGGATGTTTTCTGAGGACCCTGCAGCCTGCTTGATTCTGTATGTACATGTGTGTGTCTCTCTCTGACCTGCTGATGCCCCCAGCCCCTCCTCTGAGGCTACTCTGCCTTTGGAAATCAGAAGTACTGTTTGGACTATGATAATGATCCTTGCAGCTCTGAAAGCCCCTAGGAGGGAAGAGAGGTGGGCCTGTGGGCGGCAGCAGGAGAGCCAGCGCCCAAAGCCTACTCCACGTGACCTCTGGTGCACTCTCCAGCTCTCTCAGTGTGCTCCATGCATAGGTTTGCAGCTTATCAGAGCTGCAGCACCCTTCCAGGTCTTCATTCTGTAGATGAGGAGCTGGAGTCCAGGGAGTGAGTTTCCTGAGGGTTCAGAGCAGGGAGTGAACCTGACCCGGCTTCCTCCTGCTGCCATTCCCTTCAAGGGAGTCTGCATGGGAGGGTTGGGGCAGAGGGTGGTCATGGGACAGGTCCCACAGGGTGACCCAGACCTCTCCCTTCACCAGATGAGGCCTGTCCTTTGCAGGACACAAACTCTGGGTGGGCCAGTTTGGCCTGGCTTCAGGGAGGGACTGGACAGGCACTCACATTGGAAGGAACACCCTTTCACTTCCTTCCCATTCTTCTCTGGATGATCTATTCCCTGTGTCATATTTTTGTATTTCATAATATAATAGGGTGGCTGCAGCCCAGGATATGAACAGAGGATTTATCTCCCAAGAGGCAGTTTCCTCCCAGATGGACTTGTGCCCAGGAGACGGTATTGGTCCCAGGATCTGGCCCCTGGCTCTGGGTAGCAGCCAAGCTTTGATCAGCAGCCCTGACGTGAACCTTTGGCAGGGTAGTTAGTTTTGGCCGGGAAGGACACATCCTCAGAAGAGGGACAGGCTTGCCTCACATCCTCTGCTGATGGCAAAAGCCTTTTTTTTTCTTTCCAGGACCCGTGAAGCAGAGCCAGGGGTGGGCTAGGACTGGGCTGCAAACACAGCACCTCCCAACTCTCTGAGGCTGTAGAGGAAAGCACTGGGTTCTGGAAGCGTGAACCTTCAGCTTTGGAGCCCAGGAGCCCTGGACCCTGATACAGCTTCTGAGTGGGCTTGTGGGGTGGCTGCCCATCTGTTGGAGGCTGTCCTAGGAGGAACCCAGGAAAGAGATAGTCCTGGCTGTCTGAGAAGGGCAGGCACTTCCCTGCGATTTTCTGACCCTAGACAGAAGAGCTTAGACCCCGTTCTCTAAGGTCCTTTTCACAGTCTCCTGGAGTGGAGTTTGGTGGGGGCTGTTTAAAAAAGTATTTAAGATTTTTTTTAAAAATTAGAGTATGGTGAGATCAACATAAGAGGAAGCCACCACCATTGAATAGAATGTTTATTACAGTTCCAAAGAGGAGGGGGCAGGTCATGCCACAATATGCCAGGTAGGGTCAGTCAGGGGCAGAGGGAGTGAAGGGAGCTGAGCCTTGGTTATGGCTTGTGTGGGAAGGAATGGGTGAGGCAGGGCCAGCAGCCATGTGGGTTTAGGTTTGGACATCTTGAATAATTTCTGTGGGTCTGGGCTACATACAGTCTGTACCTGAATGAGAACCAAATCCTGAGTATTCTTTTACAAATTGCTCCCACCAGGCTGGAGCAGTGGCTCAGCAGTTAAGTGCTTGCCTGGCAAGTGAGAGGATGTGTGTTCATACCCCAGCACCACATACACAACCAAGTTTTGGAGCAACAAAAGCCAAATGGAAAACTGAATAAAATTGATTCTCTCTGTTTCTCTCTCTCACTGAACCTCTCTCTCTTAAAAAAAAAATAGCTACCATCACTTTTTAAAAATAACCCCTAGGGGCTGGAGCGGTGGCTCGGTGGATAGGGTGCTTGCCCACGATGTGCAAGTGCACTGGTTCAAACCCCAGCACCCACATACACAACTAAGTGTCAGAGCAACGAAAGCCTTGTGAAAAACTCAATAAAAATTGATTCTTTCTGTCTCTCTCTCTCTCTCTATCCTTCTCTCTCTCTCTTTTAAAAATAACCCCTAAATCAGAAACCATGGGCAGGGCAGACCTGCTTTACCTGGCACCCCTGGCAAAGGGCTAAGATCCTGCCATATTTGATAATGTTTTGACAGCTTGGGAGCCTTCCTGGGAGGGGCTCCCCACCTAGGGTTAGCTAACTCCTAGAGAGAGCCAGCAACTTCCTTTGATATGCCCAGCCAATCCTGAGTCAAGGATGTCCAGTTAGATTTGAATTTCAGGTAAATAATGCATAATTTTTAAGTACAAATATCAGTCATTAATATACTTCATGCAATATTTAGTACATACTTCAACTAAAATTTGACTGTTTTTCCGAAATTTAAATTTAATTATTTGTCTAGTCCATTCAGACTGCTATAACAGAATACCATAAATTAGTTGGCTTATAAACCACAGAAACTTGTTTCTCCCGGTTCTGTAGGCTGGGAAGTCTAAGATCAAGACAGAGTCACAGTATGGAGAGGGCCAGATCCTGGATCATGTGTGGTGGATTTCTCACTGTGACCTCACATGGTGGAAAGGATAAGGGTATCCTTTGGGTCTCTTTTATAGGGCACCCATCCCATTTATAAGGTCTCTACTTTCATGGCCTAATCACCTCCCAAAGGCCCCCCAATTCCTAATGCCAACCCATGGGGTTAGAATTTCAACCTACAAGTTTTGTGGGAGTGCAATCACTCAGATCATAGCAGCCTGGCAACCCTAGCCCCTAGTCACTTCTGTCCATGAGTGTCTTCTAACCATATCCTAGTCCAGGGTTTTGACCAGCAGTTACTCTAGGAAAGAGTGACAGATAGACTAGTGGGAAGGACATGGCATGAGAGAGAAAAAGTGACAAAGAGTAAGATAGAAAAGAGGCAGAGAGATACAGAGTGAGAGAAATGGAGAGACAGAGAGCAGGAGAGCTGCAGAGCGACGGGGAGCGCTATCCCTCCCCACCCTTGGCCCTTCATGTCCTTGCTCGCCCAGGCTCACCTTGGAGTAGGTGGCCCCGTTGATGACTTCTCCCTTTCGTAGCCAGATGATGGAGGCCGCAGGCTTGGCGTTGTCTGCATGGCAGGTGAGGTTGAGGGGGTCACCAGCCCGCAGGCTGATCACGGGCCCCCCTAGGATCACGGGGTCATCAGGTGGCACTGTGGGAAGAGGAGTAGAGAGGTCAGGCTGGGGGCAGCCCCTCCCTCCCTCAGGATGCTCTTCTGGGCTGAGCGGATCTGATGGAGAGGATGAGAAACAGTGGTTATCATACTTCAACCAAACGTAAACTCATGTATCACAACGATAATCACAGCAGCAGCAGTGGTCCCTGACGAACGCATATCTGCAGAGGATATGCTGGTTCATCACCCAGTCCATGCTGGGGATGAGCACGTGAGGGGACAGGGCAGGGGCTGTCCCTACCCTTGTTTCAGACTGGGAAGCAGAATGGTGTGGCCCAGGTGATATTTGTGGTTTCTTTCTTGTTAACTTTTTTTGGTACTGGGGATTGAACCCAGGAGTGCTTAACCACTGAGCCACATCCCTAGTATCTTAATTTTTTTTAAATTTATTTTGAGACAGGATCTCATTAAGTTGCTTAGGACCTTGCTAAGTTGCTGAGGCTGGCCTTGAACTTGGATCTTCCTGCCTCAATCTCCCGAGTCATTGGGATTATAAGCCTGTGCCATCAGGCCCAGCTCGTTTTAACTTCTTTAAAAAAAAGAGAACAATGACTAATTCATGAGAATCAACCCCCCTCCTATGAAAAGGATAGAATTTAAAATTTCATTAAAAAAAAACTTCAATTGGAGAAGTATTAGTCACAAAGCAAGGTATTAGAACTCACTGTATTATATTTTGAAATTTAGACAAACCTATAATGTGAATATGAAAAACATGATAAATTGAAAATGTAATTTACCAAAGATGAAGTGTTCTTCTCTTTATAATAGAAACACACTGACAGCTTATGCCGAAAAACAAACAAACAAAAAAACCCAAGAAAGAAAACTAAACGCTGTTGCACCTGTCCTCTGGTTCAGTCCTCAGAATGGTTTTTCAAGGCAAATACTATTATCGCCACTACACAGATCTAGGAACTGAGGTTCAGCAGGAATAAGTGACTAGCTCAAGATCACATGGCAAATGCCAATGGGTAGTAGAGCCAGGGCTGGAAGCTGGGCCCTGAACCTTGTGCTTAGGCTGTCACCTAGCAGGGGACAGGTGACAGGGTTGTGCTTCAGGGTCGGGACAGTCTTTCAGAGCACTGTGCAATCCTGGCATTGCCTGAGCATCCCCAGAGTCAAAATGTGTCCCTCTTGCCCTGAATTTCCACTATGCTTTGTAGCATGATTGGTGACTGGAGAAGAAGAATATTGGAGGGTCCCCACTGTGAGCCAGAGTCTCTGTGCCTGGTAGCAACTCCACAGAATTAGCTAACTCTGATGAATCATGCCTTTGATCTCCGTGATGACCATGGGCTATAGGATGAGCAGTTACAATGGTGGACCATTATCATTTGGAGAACAGGTCCAGAGAAGTCAAGCGACCTGCCTCAGAACACAGAGCCTCTTTCAGTGTGCTCCATGGGCACACAGAATGTCTCAGGACTCTTGCTCCGTGGACAAGCCACAGGGAAGGAAGGGCTCGTTGGAGACCACTGGAGGCCACTATCTCTTGAGGAACCTGTCTCCCTTTCTCTGGGAGGACTGGATCTGTTAGCTCTGGAGTCTAGGAGGGGCTCAGCACCAGATGTGTGAGCCACATGTGCTCAGTGAATGAGGGTGTAAGTGATGACTGAGGCTTGGGGACCCAGCCCGAAGGGTCTCGCTCAGTTGTCAGAGGAAGGCCATCTTTCCATCTACACTCTAGGTGAGTCTGTGTGAGCCCAACAAAATGGACTCTGCTTTTCATTCTTCAGGGGTCTCTGAGTCTGCCTGGCTGCCTTGACTTTTCTAGGGCATCTCCCTGCCAGCTGGCAGCCATCGGTCCCTTTTAGTCTGCTCTGGCTTCTCCAAAACCTCTGGGAGGGCCCCATGTGGGGCCAGATCAGTACCCAAAGCATCAAACCTTCAGGCTAGTTGTCCTTCCTACTCCCTGCCTGGGTTTGGAAGAGGCCTAGCCTGGCATTAACTGCCCAGCTGTACCATTTCTTGAGAAATACCAATCCTGAAGGGCTTCCAAGAAGGAACCACTGATCCCATGGCAGCAGGCCCAGGACTCTACAGTGATCCTGGCCCAGGAAGGAAGTCAGCCTAGTCCAACCCAGCCTGGCCCTAGGTTCTCAAGCCAGGCTCGCCAGGGGGCCCTGGAGCCACCAGGTTCAGAGGAAGCAGGCGGGTTTTGGGTAGGACAATGAAGACAGACGCTCACCCACCCCAAACCTCTCATTAGCACCCAAGGCCTCTTTGTTGTGGGTGTGGCTGGAGAGCCTCAGGGAGGCTAATGAGGGCTTTCCATCAAAGGCTGTGGATTAGCTGCCCAGGAGAAGGACTTCATCTCCTGCGATGGGGTGGGCCCTTCCAGCTGGGGGAGCTGGGGCTTGGAGTGGATTGTCAGCAGGGCTACTGCCCTTTCCCTCTGTGGTGGCAGTCCCCTGCCTCCACCAGGCGCTCTCAGGGAGGAGTGAGACTCCAAGAGTCAGACCTGGGGTGGGCGGTGTACAGGGAGAATAGGAGAGAGCCACTTGGAGCTTTCAGAACAGACTGAACTCCTGGCCCAGCCTCATTTCCTCAGCCTCCCAACTGAGCCAAGAGATGCAGATTTGAGAAAGATGACAGGAAGCTGGCCCTTTCCGTGTTAATTTCCTTAGATATAAAATGTGGAAGTTCAAAAGAGGATGTGGAAAATTCTCTCTGGTGTTGACATCTGTTGAGTGTGAGATGGGTTTACAGCGTTGGCTGCCCAGGAGACTATTCTGGGGAGGTTTCAAAAATCCTGTTGCTGGGTAGCACCCTGATCAATGCAATCCCAATTCCTGGAGGTGGACCCTGAGCCTCGGGACTTCTTAAAGTGCCCCCCAGGATCCCCATGTGTGACCTTGTTTGAGAACCAACCTTCTCTGGGCTTTTAGAACCATTACTGCTCTGATCAGGGTGTAGAGGATGGTGTGGGGGCAGGCAGTAGTTCCCCAAAACCCATGTGGTGAGGCCTCAGTCGTTCCTTCTGGCTTCTCCAGTGTTGTGCTTTGGGAATATTGGATTAGAGGGAGTGCGGATGAGGGGAGAAGGAAGTGGGGCTGTTGTAGGAGTTCTCAGGCGAACACACACACATTCACACACACAAACATCCATCCCCAGAATGGGTCCTGATTACATCTTCCCAAATAAGTGGTTATCATGCTGGTTATTCATGTAGCCATGCATTATTGATTGGCCTTCGCCTCACTGCACACCAGATGGGGTAGGAGGGGTGTGGGTGGGGGCTGGGCGGGTGGGGGTGGGGATGGGTGAGGAGGGAGGGTGTTTAGGGCCAGCTGACTGAACAGAAATCAACAGTCGCTCTTGGCAGCTGTAGCTCAGATAGAAGGGGGGGCACTCATTACCTCTCCATTCAGACTGGGGCCCAGGGCTGGGGCAGCTGGGAGGGGAGGAAGCCCGAGCCTGGAGATGCATTATTCATACCTCCCCCTCCCAGGATTGGTTATTATCCTGAACCACTATAGAGTTCGCTCTCCTAATTTTTAATCACAAGGAAGGTGGAAGCGTTCGCCTTTTTGTGATTAATCCGGAGATAAAAATAGTTGACTGTTTTGGTGTTGTGCTTGTTGTCATTCAGGAAGAAAAATTGCATTAACTGTTGGGGGACGGAGGCCTGGGGAAGACCTGAGCACATCTCAGGCAGAGTGCATGACGGGGGTGGACATCAGCCATGGGGAGGCCAGGACCCTGCCTCAGATGGGCTGGCAGGCGGGAGAATCCAGTACCCAGCCCGTTCCTGGGGCATTACTTAAGAAAGGAACAAATCGTTCTAGTGGTTCCACAACCAGTTTACTTTCCTGTCATCTAGGATTTGGGGAGTACCTGAGGGACCCTGTCACTGCTCTTCCCTCCGTGACACCTGCTGCGGCGGGCAATGTGGGGCATTTGTCCCTCTCCCTGTATGTGCAGGGAGCCCCTAAAGACTTTCTCTGAGCTCTGCTGTCGAGTGCAAGGGGTCCCTTGTGGGAGGGTGGGGTGAGGAGACAACACACAGCCCAGGTGGAAACTGAGGATAGAGAGGACAAGGGGCTGGCCCAAAGTTTTGGTGAGTAAGGTTGAATAGAGATGAAGTGATCTTGGGAGGTGCACCCTGGCCCTGACCTGGGAGGTCAAGCTTTCATCTACTTTGTGAATTAAAGTTCTTTCTTCCCTTTTACCGGAATAAGAGTCTGTAACTAAAATTGTCTCACCACCCAACCCTGTAGCTCTAAGGACGGTTCCCAGGAAGGCCTTGAACTTCAGCAGATGGTGAGGGATCCTTCCCATTGGACACCAGCTGGGGTCAGAGGGCTTCAGACCCATTCTGGAATTACTGTCCACTTACTTCATTTGTGTCTAGTGGCTGCACAGGGTCAAGTTCTTTGACCTGTTGGACTTGGTTTGCCAGGTTGGCCAACTGGCTGAGCAACTGGGCAAACTCTTTTGGGGCAACACCACAGGTTTCCTCCAGGGCCCACCTGGTCACCCAAATGGGCCCCTGGCTGGGCTTCTGGGAATTCCTCAGATGCTCTGACAGCCCAGATGCTGGGTCCCCACAGACAGCCCATCTGGGACAGAATTGTCACATGAATCAGCAGGACCAACAGGGACAGCTGGAGTGTTTGGGAGATCAGCCCAGTCATTCCCCTGCCCCCAGACAACACAGCCAGGAAACTCACAGATGCTTAGCTCTGGAGCACAGGGCTCGGTCTCCAACTAACAGTGCATACTACATAAAGCATGTGTAGGGTGGCCGATTAAAAATCAGACTTCAGCGGGGCCCAGCTCTGCTTTGAGGGCTCCGTAGTGTACTTGGAACATAGCTTAAACTCCTGGTACTGCCTGCAAGTATCCATACCCCAGCCCTCACTGCCCCTGGGACATCACGTTGTTCCTCCTGCTTCTTGCTTCTCTGGTCATGGTCCCATCAGCCCTGCTGTCTGATGAATGAGCTAGTCTCCTTCTTCCCACAGGGCCTTGCCCTTGCTCTCTTTCTGTCTGGAATGCTCTTTTCTGTCTTCACCTGCTGGCTTCTTTCTGTCCATCAGGATGCATCTTCAATGTCACCTCCTCAGGGAGGCTTTCCCTGACCACTCCGGGTTAAAACCCCTTAATGTCTCTCTATTATACTGTCCCACTTCATCTCCCCCATCACTGGCTTTATTTATTACCTAAGACCTCTTATTAGAAAGGAGAACAAAGACCTTATCCGTTTTGGTCACTTAGTACCTGGCACTTTGTAGGTGCTCAATAAATATTTTCAGATAAATGGGAAATCCTCAGCAGGAAGGGGACACAGATGTTGGTTTCTGAGGTCAGCATTTTTAATAGTGTGTGTGTGTGAATGTGGGGGTGGGATGATTGAGTGTTGTGGGGAGTGGTGGACAAAGAGGAGGCCCATCCTAGGAACTATCTGGTGTGGCACTAGGGCTCTTCCTGGACAGAGGGAAGCCAGGGCTGGGGCTGGGGTTGGTTCTCAGCAGCACCAGCCTTCTTAGCAGGAGAGCAACCCCTGTACTATTTGCCTGGATCATAGGCCACAAAGAGGGCAGCAAGCTAAGCACGGTGACAGATCAGACACTTGGCTGACTGAGGACTTGTGGCTGGTAGTCTGCATTTCTTTGCTTTTGGGGTTCGGCCCCAGGCCCCAGTGGTTCCAGGAAAGGGGGGGGGGGAGCTGGCTGGGCCTGTGGGAGGAGTTCTAGTGTTGACTAGAGAAAAGGAGGGCATCCAGGGGCCTCTGGGCTCACTTCTCACACCTTGAGAATGTTCTTTGTTCCGAAGTCCCTAGCTTCAGCCCTGTGCAGCCAACTAGAGTTCCTTTCTGCTCTTTCTCCCTCCCTCCCCAAATTGTGCCTTCCATTTCTTTCACCGTCCTCTTCCATGTCACAAGGGCTGACCTTTTAGAGCTGACAGTGAGATCCTGATGACTCAAAGCCATGCCTGGATGCACCTGTGTGTGGCATTGGCTTCATCTGAGAGCTCGTTTGAAAAGTGATCCCTTGTGTTCCACCTCAGAACTTGGGAGCCGGAATCTGCATTTTCCCCTAGTACTGAGGATTGAACCCAGGGCCTCACACATGCTAGACAAGCAGTCTACCACTGACCTACACCCCCAGGACTTTTTATTTTTTAATTTTGGGAAAAGGTTTCTCAACGTTTCTGAGGCTGGCCTCAAACTTGTGATCCTCCTGCCTCAGTCTCCTTAGTCCCTGGGATTGTAGGTGGGCTTCACCACACCCAGCTCAGATTCTTTTTTTTTACAAAGATCCCAGAAAATTGTATGAACATTTGAGTTTGAGGAGCTCTGCTCTAGAGTGGCTCTGGGAGTACTTAGAAACCGATGCAGAAGGAGAAGTGTGGTAGACAACAAGAACACCTGTGGGCGTCCCGGTTCCTTTGCTGGCTTTCTGCTAGCTCTGGTTCTTCCTGGCTTAGGTTGAAGAAGAGGTGCAGACTCCTTGCATACTGGCTTTGAAATCAGAGGCCCTTATTTCAAAACAGGCCTCCCTTTAAATGGGTTGCTCTTACCCAACTTTTGAGGTTTAGCTAAGAGGTCACCCTTTCTAAGAAGTATTTCCAGAATCTCCCAGTGGGACCAGGTAAATTCTTTATCCCATGGCACCCCCGGCATTCTCCCATCCAATGCTTACCATGTCTCATGGAAATATCTGGGTGTGCTGTCTCTCTCTCTTAGACCTTGACCTCACCCACCCTCCACCTGCATCACCTGGTGGAGGACCTGCCACACTGGGCACCATGCAGTAGGATGTTTGCGGTTGAACTTGGCATGAGTCCATCACTTTATCACTCGGATGATTGTGGACAAGTTACATAATCTGATAACTTTAGTCCTCTTATCTGGGAAGTGAGATTAAAAAAAGCTTATCCAGCAGGTTTATTATACAGTTTAACCATGTATAAGATAAAGAACGTGGCAAGCTCTGTGTAAAGGGCTATAAACATCTTAGCTATTATGCTCAGTTTTTACAAGAATAATATTTACTGGTTATGTGAAAAGCACTGTGCCAAGGACCTCTTGTTCTGTTCTCAATATCCCTTGAAACAGGATCTATAAGGCTGTCCATTTTAGCTGGGCACAGTGGCACACATCTGTAATCCCAGTGACTTGAGAGTCTGAGGCAGGAGGATCATAAGTTTGAAGCCAGCCTGGACAACTTAGAGAGACCCTGTCTCAAAATAAAAAAAAAGGACAGGGATGTAGGTCATTGGTAGAGCGCCCCTGGGTTTAATCCCCTGTACTGCAAACAGCAAAATAAAACAAAACAAAACACCACAAAACACCCCCTACAATTTATAGGTTGGGAAACTGAAGCTCAAGGGAGCAAATGACTTCGCTACGATCACATCACTGTGAGTGGTGTAGTTGGGATTTAGATTCAGGTTTGTTTACCCTAAACTATGTCCTGTTAGGAACCAGCCCCTGCACCTTAGCAGTCCTTCCGCCAGCCCTTTCCAACAGCCCTCCTGCCGTCATCCTGATCCTATAGTTCCAGGGAAGGCTCAGCCTACGCCTGTGGGAATTCTGACCCACACTGTCCTCCCTGTCCTTTCTGTGGGCTCCAAGAAGGATGAGTCTGGCTCACGGTTGGTGCTTTTGCCATGTCTGCTAACATAGTGAATGCAGATGTTTTGCAGGTCAGACCACTCATTGCTCACTTTTGTGGTTCTGCCCAAATCTCAGGCTCTGGGCCATGTGGAATCCCAGCCTCCAATTTCCTCATTTAATTTTTTCCATTTCTATCCATTTGGTGGAGTGAAATATACCAAACACAGAGACTTAAGGGCTGAACGTTTTCTCTCATATGCAGAAGCAAGAGTAAAACCTAAGACAGGATTACAATTAGCTAAATTTAATTAATAAACTCACTAAAGTTGAAATTTCACATAAACTAGGGGAAATATAAATATGAAGGTGGGAGGAGAAGGGAGGGAGGCAGGGAGGGAAGGAATGGACAAGGGTGGCTATCAATACAACTTGGAACACTCGTCTCCCATGAGAAAACTAACTATACACAGGCAGGCAGAGAAACTCAGAAATTTAAAAAATTAATATACGTGTATATGCTCATTTCCAATTATAGCATGGGGATATTAGAGAGGAGACATGAGATTGGGGAATGGATGAAGAGGGGGAGATCCTGGACTAGGATAGGCCTAAACTTACTTTTGTCAATATCCACGTATGTATGAATATGTAATGGCGATTCCCTCCAATATGTCAAACAAAAAATTTTCCTCATTTACACAGATGCGCCACCTGATGGCCAAACTTCTGAACTGCAGGATGTCAAGACTGGAGGGAGAAGGACCTCATTTGAGGGATAGGCTTCTCCTTGCAGAATGATCACTTAGAAAAATTGTACTGAGCACCTACTATGTGCTGGGCTATGCTTTAAGCTTTGGGGATATACAGCTCATGCCCTGTTAAGATTTAATTTTGTTAAGCAGTCTTTTGTTTTAAGGGTATCATCCAAGAGCCTTTGAATGGGGGAGAAAAAGCTAATTTTCAGTTAGCAAAAACAAATTGATCTTCTCAGTCCTGTATGGCTGCCCACAGCTCTGAGCTCCTGTAGTACTCTCAGGAGTTGGCATGCAGCTTCCACTCTTCCACTCCACTTCAAACCAGCTTACCTCCATTATGGCCAGGGAACCTTTGGAAAGCACAATCTCTGCCATCACAACGTTCAATGGCTCCTGCTGTTGGGTGCCCTGTAAGTGCAGGACAGAGCCTTCCAGGGGAGGTGCTGGCATGGAATGGGGTGGGAGAGAGGAGGGGCTTGAGCAGGGATGGGGAGGAATAGCAGCAGAAAATGTGGTAGCCAGCTGGGAGATAGGGCCCAACTGCCCTCCCAGTCCTGCTGAGGAAGGGGACAGCTCCCTTCTGCAACTCACTCCTGTGCTGACCACAGGATACAGGAGGAGCCTCTTTGGACTTCCTTCCCGGGCTCACAAAGCTTTCCTGCTAACTCTGACCTTGACCTCATTTTGAAATTCTCCCCTTTGACCTTGGGTGATCCAGGGGAGAAGCCTGTCATGGTGGCTACTGTGCACTTGTTTAAACCTCACAGTCACCTCATGTGCTGGGCCTCCAGGTGTACTCATTTTGCAGATGGGGAACCTGAGGCATAGATTGCCCATTCTCATGGGTCAAGTCATATCACTGGCAAGGGGGAAGCCAGGAATCTGGCCCAGTCCCAATGGCGATGCTGGAGGAGGCATGCCCACAAGAATCTAGCCTTTGTTCACTCTGGTGGCTTCAACCACTTCAAGGCTGCCGTCATGACCCAGCAAAAGGCTGGGCAGGGACTCGAGAATGTCCCTATCCATCCCTTAAATAGAAAGCAGAACTGACCCATTGGTTTTGCTATGGATTCCCCATTAAGCACACCCACCTTTCAGTAAGGAGGAGAATGAGGCCAGGTGGGAAACTTCCCTGCCGACAGCCTGGAGCCTCAGAAGTCTTCACAGAAATGACAGGGCATGGGGAAAAGGGTCACCTCATTAATGTGTTTAAAACATAAACGTATGAAATGCCAACAACTGTCTTTTGGAAACTAGGAAACTTATGTGTAAAAATCACCTTGGTTAAAGGACAGAAGGAGATGGATAAGTGACCATGAGAGAGAAGGGCCCAAACAAGAAAGACGGGCAGAGGAAGAAACAGCCAAGTGGCGTCCGAGTCACCTACTCGGGAAGAAGTCAGATGTGAAGAGAAAACACCGTTCTTTGGAGCAGGGAACAGTAAAACCAAATGAAGGAAGGAAAGAAGCAAAGGTACTTTCTCCAAGCCTTTTGCCATAAAAATTCATTTCAGGGAATCCCAGAAAACCACTAAAACATACCTTTCAAATTTATGCAAATTTACCAAATTCACTATGTGCCAGAATCCTAAGGGAAAAAGTCAAATACTTTTTTCTGACCCCAGCATTTTTTTCCAGAAAGTACAAGCCTTTAAATTGGAAAAAAGGGTAACTAATGCTTTTAGAATTCCTTGTGAGAAAGTGTTTTAGTTCTCATCTGTAGGTTGGCCTTATAGATTATTTTTGGAACCTCCCACCCATTTCTCCACGGAAGTGGGTGAGCATCACATTTCATTTTATGTACATGGTACATTTTATAGGGAAACACTCCCGTGCTACCGCCTTTTAGGATGCTGAAATGGGAGACATCAAAAGGTTGTTGTCTCTTTGTGGTTCCAGGGCATCCCTGAAAAAAAAAGTGAAATTGCCTCAGCCTGGAAGCTGTCCCAGGTTTGGGTCCTTCCAGCTGATGCTCAGATAGAAGATAGCAAAAGGTTAGCAGGGAGGGCTCCCAGGACCAGTCCCGGGTGGGGGTGTAGGGAGCACGACTGGACCCCGGGAACATGCTGGCAGTAAAAAGTTCTTAGCAGATCCTGCAGGACACTTGAAGCTTGAGTGGTCCCATTCTGATGCAGGAGGACCTGGCCTTTGTATTGTGTGGGGTACAAGTATTTAAAATAGGCTTCCTCTTTTTAACCACTGGAAGTCAAGTCGCCAGTGTGGGCTTAGCAGAGAGCTACTTGCTTCCAGCTCTTCAGCAGCTGAGTCTTTTCTGTCCTTCTGTCCTGAAGTGGGAAACCTGGGTCGCACAGGGTGGTACTCATAGTGGGTAGGGGAGGCTTCTTCCCTCCATGTCCTATTTTTCTCCATCACTATGGAGGTGGGACGGAGACGTGGCTTGGGCACAGAGTGCTCTATCAGAATAATCCTCATAGGAGAAGCACTTGTTTAGTGGGGAAGGAGGAGATTCTGGCCCTGCTCATGTGCCTGTAGGCTCTATTGGGGTAGAGGACTCCCCATTGGATCCTGATCCTCCCTACAACTGGTGTTTGCTGGTGTTGATGGGGGTTAGGGACCTCAAGGGAGCAGTGTCTGGTGAGGTGAGAGGGTAACTTTGGACAAGATTCTCCACCTCAGAGCCTCAGCATTCTTCTCTGTAAAGTGGAGCTAAGATGTGCCTTGCGAGGTGCAGGATTTAGCCAACATGACGATGGTGCCAGGATACAGACTGTGTTCTTGAAGCAGCCACTGGGTTGGACTAGATGAGGGCTGTGAGCCACCACCGCCTTTGCTCATGTTAGGTGTGTGCTACCCTGGGGATAACAGAATGTTAGGGAACAAGTCAGATGCAAATATGCAATGAGACAGAAGCCACATAGGAGAGGCCACAATGTCTCATAGTGACAGTGACCACGGGCGACCTCATCAGAGCTGCCTGTAAGGCTGTAACAGGGTGGGTGAGCAGTGACAGGGTGGGCTGCTGGGTTGGGGGACTGGCCTGGATGGTGGATACTTCCTGGACATTCCTAATGGGTATACTAACTTTCTACTTTACGATGGAAATGGTTACAAGCCACTAGGCAGAGACCCCTGTGCTAGGTTCCCCCCGTAGCCAGCCCACTGTGTAGTGAGCTTTGCATCCCAGGGAGTGGGAATGGAGGGGCTGTCCTAGTGATGAGGGATCCAGACACTGAAACTGGGATCTGAGTTGAACTTCTCGGGGGAGAAATGAGGGCTTAAACTTCCCCTCTTGATTTAAAGTTTAGGGTCCTTTCCACTAGATTCCTGCCCATCAGGGCCTGGGCAGCCTGGGCAAGTGTCAGGGCTTCAGAATGCAGGGCCCCACCCTGGTGGTGGCCTCACAGGCAGGCTGTCCACCACGCTCATTCTGAAGCGGGCATCACCAGCTCTGCTCGTCCGGATCTCCTTTCTGCCTGTATCCCAAGTGCTCCTGCTCTCTCTGACATCTTGGGACTCTAGTCTGGTCCCTTCTACCCTCTGGGGAAGGTGGATCCTGATGGGATCCTTGGGTTTACTATTATGCCCCAGATTGTGAATTCAAACTAGCGTGACCCAGACCTTAACTCTAAGTTTTTTTTTCTTTCTATTTTAAAATTCCAAGTGTGAGGGATTCTTTCCATCAGGGAAGGGTGATTTTCTCTGCTCTCCATGGCACAGCTGCCCTCCTGCTGGTCTTGGGGAGGCTGGTCCTCACCTGGGAGCTGGGGGCAGTGTGAGCACTCTCCACCACCTACCTCTTAGGCCTGGTGGCAGGTGCCTGGGCATTGGGTGGCCTGGCAGGAGGATGGTAGATGAGCGGAACTAGTCCCAAGAACAGGAGGGGCAGGTGGTGCCAGCCAGCGTGGAGCCTTCCTGACCCATGGCCCAGGAAGAGCTGGAGATAGAAGCTCTGTGACTAGATGTCACGCTCTTCCAACACTCTTGAGGGACCCAGAAGAAGCCTGCAAGGCAGCTTCTGCCTCTCCTGCTCCCATCTGCTCCCCACAGGCTGCCAGGTGATCCCCCTAGAAAAGCAAGCCAATCACATTGCTCCTTTGCTTATGGTGTCCAAGGCTCTGCAGCACCAGGGCCTGGCCCATCCATGCGGCCTCTCCCCGTGCCCTCCCCTGGCCTTATGGCTCTTGACTGTAGCCATATGGCTCTTAGCAGCCATGGCTCTGCCAGGCCTTGGGCTCAGACTGCTGCTCTGTCTTCCTGGAATGCCTTTCCTTCCCTCTCCTGACTTGTGGTCACCTACATGACTTTCAGACTTTGCTTGAATGCCTTCTCTGGCTTCCTCTGGACTTTGGGAAAGCAACTGGCAGCAGGGAGCAGTCTCACCCATTTGTGTTCTGGTACCCAGCATGGCACCTCAGCCACAGGGCCCTCTTCACCTGCAGATTGGGTGCATGGGAGTCACTGGTGGCTGGCTCAGGTGTGAGCATCCCAAGGGTAGCAGGCCTCTCAGGTTCCTTGTGGGACCTCCTGACCCAGCTTGGGGCCTGAGCAGAGAAGATGCTAAGCAGATGAGTGCCAAGTACGTGACCCGAGGGTGAGAAGACATGCCTGTGTCCAGCGGGGACCCAGGAAGGAAAAACAGGGTTACCAGATATGGACACCATGAGGGGGCAGAGTCAGAGAACTCTACTGTGCATTGAGTATCTACTGTGCTCTGGAAGATTCCTCTGGCCCTACTGGTGCTCCATGTTGGATTCATAGGCCAATTTTGGGAGATGCTTGGATCTGGGGTTCACGAGGGCATTGCAGGTTCTGAGATGGCCATATGCATTTGAATCATGGTGGGTTTGGATAGCTGGTGTCCCTTGGCTTTCTGAGACCTTGGATAAGTCTCTCTTCAACACCCCTTTCTCTGGGACCCATCAACCAGTTCCAGTGACCCTTGGATCCTTAATCCATCCCTTCTTTTATCTGGCTTCCCTTTCCCTTTAATTAGCAACCGAGTTGCCCTGGAAAGCGTTCTGCACATGGTGGGAGCTCTATACAGAGACAGGATGGCACGGAGTGGCTGTGGGTGCAAGGGGATCATATGTGTTAGGATGTGTGGGTTTCAGCTCAGATCTACATCAGTGTCACTGTGCTGGAATCTGGGGTGTAAGTGCTGCATATGTTGGTCAAAATGAAAGAGCAATGCCTGTGAAGGGCTCTGGGGAGAGGCTGGGCTGAGGAATTCAGCGCTGGTTTGAGGAGAAGTGTATTGGATGTGTCTTCCAGCCACCGTCAGCTCCCATGATGGGCATTAATGTTTGTGGCCAGAGGCGTGGATAATCCGAATCTGGTATATAATTGAAAATACCATTTGCATTTGACTTTGGAATGCAGCGTGTGCACATGCACGTGAGTGCTTGTGGTAGAGGAGGAGCAAGGCAGCTTCACTTTCTGAGTGTGGGTTTTTTTTTTTTTTCACTCCCATTACTGTTAATTTGCATTTACTGGGAAAGGCCAGGAGAGAGGTAAGCAGGGATCTCTGCATGAAGCATTCATCAGTCTGGCCCTGTCCACAAGGTGGGTCATGAAAAAGGACTGCCCAGGCCTGTGTTCCACGGACGCTCAGAATTCCTGGAGACTGTGAAGGTGCCCTGGGGCCAGGGAGGCGGTATTTCATCTTGAGACAGGAGGGATAGTTAGTGGGAAGCACTGTGGGATGGTTTCTGGAGATGGCCATATGTCAAATCCAATGAATCCTCATTCCCTTTCTTCTGTCTCCTCCCTTCTCATCTCCCAAAGAAGGGCTCTGCCTCTATTATCTCCTTCCGGGTGGTCTGAGGCTCCAAGCAAAGCCAGTGAAGTCCTTGGGGTCAGATAGGAAGACACCCCAGCTTTCTGTTGGAGCCCAGGGTTGGGCAGAGGTGATCATTTGTTCTTAAAAAAACCAGGGTTGCACACATGCTGAAGAATTCGCAGGCCACCTGTCTGCGAAGGGACTGGCAAGTGGAGGAGAGCCTGGTGTCCCCTTGGAAAATGGAGGTGGGGCTGGGTTTGGGTTTCATGTCCATCTGGTGATGGAAAGGGGTCCTAAGGGTAGGCAGGGGCTTCAGATATTCCTGAAAGTAGATCCCGCAGATGGGACCTGAGACTCAGGGCCATCTGTTTCTATCTGCGTGAACTTGGGCACTGAGTCTCAGCGTCTGCATCTGTGAAGCGGACACGGCAGTAAATACTATCAGAGGGCCATGAAGGCTACCAGGCTTGCAAGCATGGAGCTTTGGGCAGGTGTCAGAATGAGATGAGAAGCTGCGTGTGGATCCTGCTCCTGGGTGGGTCTTCCTCCCTGGCTGGCCGAGAACAAGCTCAAGGCTACCAGACTCTGGCTAAAGCCTGCTCATGGATCTTTGCTCCCCTGAATTGTGTGCTCCCTAGTCAAGATACATGGCAGATAAGGAAGCTATATTGGGGGCACCTGCCCATATGCGTCCCAGAGAGAAGATGCTGGTACTCCAGCTTCGGCCAGACCCAAGCTGTGGGCATGGGAGGCCCTTGGAGCTGATCCAGTTCCATGTGCATCCCCTACTTGATGAACAAGGCGGCTGGCTCAGAGAAGTTAAGTGAAATGTCCAAAGCAACACAGGAAGTTATCATCTTTTTGAGGTTCTTTCTGAGATTCCCACATGTTTGGGGTACTGGAAGAGTGATTTCAGAATCCAGAGTTTTATTATCTTCCTTGCCTTCAATGAGCCCAAATGACCCCATCTTTGCTTTGTTTCTTCATTGTTTATAAAGTGCAAGGAAAACTTACAGATGGGTATCCAGTAATTGAGTGGCCTTAGAGAGAATGGTCTACATGTGTAGTTTCTTCTTCATTGAAAGGAGAAGATAGGTTCAAAATGCAGCATGGAGAATGAGGTTAGATATCAGGAAGAACTGTTATTGGTGATACAGCTGAGGGGGAGAGGGCTGAACCTTTCTCAAGAGCTTATTTTTATTTTTATTTATTTTTCTTGTCAGAGATGAGCTGGATATGATGTGGTGACATACCTCCAAGGCAGGGGGATGGACCTGGTGGCTCCTCAGCTCATGTCCACTTATATACTTGCTCATTAGTTTTCCTGAAGTTACTTTCCTGCTCCCAATTAGCCTCTGCCTGTCCGGTTTTCTGAAAGTTGCTTCTATTTGTGGAGAAGGAAGGCAGAAGACTGAGGGAGTAGGGAAGGATGGGGCTGCGGTGGGGAGAGGGGAGATGGGGAAGATGAGGCTGCTAATTATCCCTGTCTGGCAGGGAGCCTCCGTCTCGCCCGCTTGGCCGTTGTGGGGGGAAGAGCCACTGGGCACTTTTTATGGCTCCCTATCAAACTCTGATGAATTGATTCTGAAAAGACTTCAGCAGCAGCTTATGCCTCAATAATGGTCAATGGTGAGCTATCAAGATTCCGACTGGGCTCTGGGGTGGGCTGGACAGAGGGAGGCTGGCTCCTTACCAGTCACAGGGGAGGGCTAATCAGAAACCCGAAGCCAGACAGTGAAGCTGGCCTCCCAGAAAGGACAGAGCAGGGAGTGAGGATGCAGGACTGAAGGTAGATACCAAGCAGAACTTCCTGACGCCGGACTGAGTGAGCAGAGAGGTTGTGGCATAGCCTCTGTGCTGTGGCTAAGCAGCAAGGGGTGGGCATGCGAACTGCAGGCTGCAGAGTCGCCTCCTTTCAGTATTCACCTAGAACCGCACGAAGACCCAGGGCAGGCCTCACCAGCGAGCAGAGGGCCCAGGGGGAACCAGGACCCTGCCCAACACACACAGCAAGAATTCGAGCTGCAACCTCAACTGCAGTCCACGGTGGTTTCCCCATAGCCCCTGCACCATGCAGCCGCCTACACTCACCCTCCTCAGGTGGCCCCCTTGGACAAGTGCAGGGTGACCTGTCAGTCACTGATCCAGAGCTGGCTCATCCCCAGAATCCTCTCCTGATTCAGGCTAAGCGCCTGGGTCCAAAGCCTTCCCTCCTGCCTACCCCAGGATTGGGGGGGGCAAGCGAGGTATTTGCCTTGGGTACAGAATTTAAGGATGTGCCCCAAACTTTCATAATGGAGACATATAATATCTTAACGCAGACTTACAAAAATGAAAGCAAATACTCTCAATGAACAAAATCCTATAATTGAAATACAGATAGTACCAGGCAGCTGAAGTTAATGAGATGCTATTTAAGATGGTCACTTGGCCAAGGGAAATGTCTGGCATAGCGACTGTGTCAGTGGGAAATGAGATAAGCAAAGAGATAGAGAATTACAGATGCTGACGAGTTCACTGCCGCGGAGACCAGGATAGTGAAATTAAATCCATTCTGTAAACAAAATATTTAAGCTTAAAATAATGTTTTGAGTTTTAATATACCTACTTTTAAATGTTTCAGTATTTTTTCAACTACTTTAATGTCCTAGATAAAAATTAACCATTAAAAAAGTACATAAAATACACATAGGGGCACACATTTCTCCTCTTGCCTTAGGCGCGCTTATGGCTCGGCTTGGCGCTGCTACTGATTCTGTCTTTAATAGTTTGAGATTTTGTTCATCGTGAATTTTTTTTTTTTGCATTCATTCTGATTTTTAAAGATCTTGCATTAAGGGCTGAGGATGTAGCTCTGTGGTGGAGGGAAGCATGCGTGTAGCACTGAGTTCCATCCCCAGCCCCCCGCCCCACACACACACATTGTGCATATGCACGCACAATGATATTGCATTAAAATATTTTCACCTGGCTTACTGTGTTTTTTGATGTCCCTTAAATGTTGTCCCTAAACTCAGTTCTTTTTTTTTTTAAATTTTTAAAGAGAGAGGGACAGTGAGAGAGAGAGAAAGAGAGAAACAATTTTTATTTAGTTTTTCATGTGGCCTTCGTTTCTCTGAGATTTCGTTGTGTACGTGGTGCTGGGGTTTGAACTCGTGTACTCGCGCATGCCAGGCAAGCGCTGTAACCACCGAGCCACTGCTCCAGCCCCCTAAACTCAGTTCTGCTGCCCCTCTTTCCTGTCCTTGGTGAGAACAAAACACAAGAGAATCCCTCGGATGCTTGGACTCACCTGGGGCACGTTTAGGCTTGGAATTGCCCTGGGGAGGTGAGCACTGGGGCTGGCACAGGCTGCTGAAGGAAGATGGATGGGCTCCCAAAGCCCTCCAGATAGAAGCAGGCAGCCTTTCCGGAGCTCATCCATCAAGTCCCCCGTGGGATGACACGCACCTTAATCAGGCCAGGAAGGATGAAGAAGTGGAGAACCCAGTCGAGCTGAGGCTCCTGTAGGGTCTGAGCTGGTGCCTAGAGGCATGAGGTTCTGCCAGGCAGCCAGGCTGTGCACTGATCGATTCCAGGGTACACTGTGTACCTAGCTGGCCCCTCTTAGCCCCTGTCTTCCAGGCAGACCCTAAATCCTGCTGCTCAGACCCCAGGTCAGACTGGGGGCTTGAAGAGGGCAAAAGAGGGGACCAAGTGCAGAGACTTGCTCCACACGGGCAGCACATGCCTTAGGAATGAAGTGACCCTGTTTTGTCCTCTCAGACTTGTGACTGCCGGGGGGCAGGTCCTGTTGGCATCACAGTCAGGACTGTGGAGCAGGAGGGGCACTCAGGACACCCCTGGGCCTCTCTCAGTCTTTGGAGGGGGTGCTCCCAGGCTTCTTCTCTCTGCTCTCCTCACAAAAGGCAGAGCTGTGAGCCGGACTCAATTGCAGGACACAAACCAGGGGCTCCAGTCCTGGCGTCTCACCAGCTGCGGCCAAGTTCTTGGGGCCCTGCTTGAATTTGCTTGATCTCTCTCACCCTGACTGCCATGGGCTCTACTTTTGAAATACACACAGATCTCAAGCCCTGCGCAAACCTTTATTCCTCACTGCCCAGGAGGCTGAGGCAGGAGGATCATTTAAGCCCAGGAGTTGAAGGCCAGCCTGGGTAGCATAGCTGTGTTAGAAACAAACAAAACAGAACAAAAACGATAAAGAAACATAGGTATAGGTGGGTCTCTTTGCCTCTCAAAACCTGCACTGCTTCTGCCCCAGTTCAAATCACTGCCGCACTCCTGAAGGTCTTCCTAGCTTTCCTGCATTTCCTCAATCTGATGTGGACTCCTTAAACCACGGCCAGGCCAGTCCTGTTCATATTACATCACTCCTGTGCTCAAAGCTTCTGGTGTGTCTTATCTTAAGCACAGCCAACTCCAAAGTTGCTATCAGGGGCTATGAGATTCTGCAAGATCTGGTCTCTTGCTCACTCTTGAGTCTTCTCCACCGTGTCAGCCACACCGGCCTCCTTGCGGTCACTGGAAAATGACAAGAGCTATCCTGCCTCAGGACCTTTGCACTTCCCACAGCCCCTCTCTGGAATGCTCATTGTCCAAATGTTTTCTTGGCCTACTCCCTCGATTTCTTCAGGCCTTTGGTTGTGCTACTTACTCAAGGAGACCTTCTCTATCCGTGTCAAACGGCACCTCTGTGCCTT
This sequence comes from Aplodontia rufa, assembly GCA_004027875.1. Classification (NCBI taxonomy): domain Eukaryota; kingdom Metazoa; phylum Chordata; class Mammalia; order Rodentia; family Aplodontiidae; genus Aplodontia; species Aplodontia rufa. The sequence goes on from PVKS010001310.1 coordinate 29,865, forward strand.
CTCACACCGCCTCCTCATCCTGCTTTGCAGCACTCACGGCATTGTAGCAGTCATGGCTTATTGCCTGTCTGCTTTCTTGGTAGCAGCTCCATGAGAACAGTAAATGTGTTCTGTTTTCTGTTGGGTCTCTAGTGCCTCCAATAGTGATGGCTTCCGGTAGCTGCGTAGCAGGAACAGCTTAGCCACTGCCAGCTTCATGGTTGGGACAAATTGTTTCCCTCACTTGGCCTCAATTCCCGTACCTGCACAGGGATGAATGGACTTGCATCCCATCAGGGCCCAGCCAAATCTCATGCTCTGGTAGAAGTCCCGCTCTGCACCCCAAGATCCCACTGTGCGTTAGTTAGCACCTTACGCTTTTCTGAGCGCCTTTCCATGCAGGAGCCTATTCCATCTTCTTGGCAATCTCTGGAGGGAGGCTCATGGAGCGTAGGAAGATGCCCCGTGCTGCCATCAAGTTAGAGGGAGATCCTGGTTAGAGCCCAGCGCTCCTGGAGCAAGGATTCAGCATCCTCGTCCTCCAGGGTGGCCCTGCAGCATGAATGGTGCCTGTTCTACTGGGGCCCAAGCCCAGGCTGACCCCTGGGGAGTCAGCTGGCAAATCCTCAGGCTCTCTGGTCTGGGCTTGGTTCCTGTTGTCAGTCACTGCTCAGTTCCTGCTGCTGCTTATTTAACGATGGAGAATGATTATAATAAAGACATTAATTGGAGAAATGATGGTTCACACTTGGGGTTCTCCAGCGTGGTCTCGTTAAAGAGCCTAGGGTGCTCCATTAATTTTGAACAGCCTCTTCGTGTTAATAGAGACAGGAAGGAATATCCTATTTTACAGTCATGAAACTGGGGACTCAGAAAGGTGTGATGACCTGCCTAAGAGGAGGTGCTGAGCAGTGTTGTATTGGTATACAGACAAAACACACAAAATCCTAATTTGTAACATTGCTAATTTCTGTGCTGTAAATGCTCCTATCATGGCCAATTTCAAGTCACCAACATGCAGAATTGGGAAGAGAGTGCAGCACTGGGTCTAATGGGCCAGTACAAGTCAGCTCTAGCACACCACTGACCCAGAGTGACAGCCCCTAACGTCTCTTCAGAACTTTGCAGTTTATAAAGTCCTTCCACATTCAGCACTCACCTTTTATATAGGCAGCTATTATTATGTCCATTTTTCAGATGAGAAAACTGAGGCTTAGAAATATTGACTGACTTGTTCAAAGAAAGTGGAGAGGATGGGGAATGTGGGCAAAAATGAGGCAGCTGAGTCAGGCACAGTGGTGCACACCTGTAATCCTAGCAACTCAGGAGGCCGAGACAGGAGAAATGCAAGTTCTCTAGCCTCCTCAGTAACTTAGGACTGAGGATGGAGCTCAGTGGTTGAGCATCCCTGGGTTCAATCTCCAGTACCATCACTAAAAAAGAAAAAGAGAAAGAAACCCTTCCTGACAGAGACTTCTAGTCCCTCTCATGATTCCTTCATCTTCTCCATCATCTGGAGCAGACCCTGGACTCCAGAACACACTGGGAGCTGTGCTGAGGGTAAAGTCCCTTAGCAGAGTGGCTTTTGTGGGACTCCAGAACACACTGGGAGCTGTGCTGAGGGTAAAGTCCCTTAGCAGAGTGGCTTTTGTGGTCATTCGTTTGTTCAATGAGCTTCACTGAGTGCCACAGTCTGGGCATGGGCTGGGTGCTGGGGACACAGAGAAAGGACACATGGTCCCTGACCACAGGGGACACTGTCCTGCTAGGTGAGAGGCCCACAGAGCACAGTTCTGTCACTTGTGCCCCTAACCAGACTGAGGAGGCCAGGATAGGGAGAGGCCTGAGTGTCCCCTGTGGAGTTGGGTGAGAAAAAGACTAAGGAGAGGTCTTTCGTGTAGAGAAAGTAAGAGAAAATCAGCGCAAGAACTCCTGAGAGAAGATGAGTGAGGCTGGGGTCGTGGGTGGGAACTCAGATGGACACTTCCCCTTTCAGGCCTCTCTTTAACTTCAGGTGGGCCACTGGTCCCTAGCGCTGACATTCCTTGACTCCCCTGATTCCGCACAAGCTCACGCTATTAGGAGTTTCCTACTGAGAATCAGAGTGCAGCGTGAGCAGTGAATGCCCATCTGACCAGGGAAAGCCACATTCGGATTCGAGATCCTGGCATTTGAGCCAGTATTTAATCCCTGACTCCCCAGGGCCAGTGGAGGCAGAAAAGGTGTCTGCTACCCTTGCTCCGATGCTGACCTCCTCCAAACCCTCCAGAGTAATTCCACACGGAGGGTTAGGGGTGAGGTGGGGGGTTGGCGGGCCCCATGTCTGGATTCTGGCCACAAGATACTGTGACTGGTGGGGTCCACCAGGACAGGTGTGCCCCTGTCTCGGTGCCCTAGGGGACAATAGCACACTTTGTGACATTTGGGAGTGGGGACTGCACATGTGCTTTGGGTCCCTAAGGAACCATAGAAGGAGTCTGGCTACCCTGAAGCCTCCCATCCATCTTGACCAAACAGAGATGGACGAGATTCATCACTCCAGCCCAGCTACTGGGCTGGACAGTACAGAGGGCTTTGAGACAACCAGCCCCTCCCACACCTGAGTGCAGAGACTCTCGCAGCCAGAACTTTGCAGAAACTGTGAGAGCTAAAAACTGAATCTTGTTGTTTTAAGCCGCCGAGACCAAGTGTAATATTTTATGCAGCAACAGGCAACCAGACAGATATTTCAGAAATGGCCAATCCTCAAAAGTACCTGTGCTCAGAACATGCTGAAGCATTGTGCGGTTTGTAAGGGTCCTTCCTAAACATATTCATCATACTCTTTTTTTTTTTTTACTTTTATTTTAAAGGGAGTGGGAAAGAGAGACTCAATTGTATTTATTTTTTCATCTGGCCTTCGTTTCTCTGACATTTAGTTGTGTACGTGGTGCTGAGGTTCAGACCCAGGTCCTTGCACGTGCCAGGCGTGCGCTTTAACCACTGAACCACCGCTCCAGCCCTCGTCGTACTCTTTGCCATAACCCGGAACACTGTTGGGGCAGGTATTCTTCATTCTCATTTTATAGATGAAGGTCAGAGAGGCCAAGTGGTTTAGACAAGAGCACATGGCTGACAAGTGGAAGGGCCCATGCTAGGCCCTAGGAATTCTGATTTTGAGTTCAGTGTTTCCCCCACCACACAGGCTATCAGTCCTTCTGCATCACTTTACTCGGGAATCCAAGTCTTTGACCAAGTTCGAACTGAGAGGCAGGTGTGATGGAGGTGATAGGAAGGAAGACTTGGTGCTAAGGGCCTTGCTGGAGAAGGAGGATATGTCTATGGTGGGTGTCGACGGAGGGAGGAATAATCTTGACTTCCCATCTACAGTCTCCACCTGGCCAAAACTCATAGGAAAGCCCTCGTGAAAGTTGGGATGTGGGCAGGAAAGGGGACCCAAGGCAGGAAGTCATGGCTGGGGAAGTGGAGCCCAGCCCAGGTGGACCCACACGGACACAGACTGGGAAACTTCTCTCAAGGGCCTCCACGAGCAATAGCCCCACTCAGAGGTGCTTGTTAGAGGCCAGAAAGTGGTGGAGGACTTGCCATGGAGGAATCAAGCAAGGCAGGACAAGTGGCTGCTCTCGGAGAGGGAGTGATGGCTGAGGAAAGGTCCTCCCGGCTTCCTCCAGGATCCTTTAGACAACAGGGTCAAAGACTTGGCCAGAGCAGCTGCATAAATTACCATCCTGCATAGGGCCATGTGTGTCCTCAACATGTGCCTGGGCTTTAGGCCTGTTTGGCTCAATGTGTGTGTGTGTGTGCGTGCATGTGTTTCTCTGTGTGTGTGTGCACTTGTGTTTCTGTATGTGTGTGTGCACTTGTGTTTCTCTGTGTGTGTGTGTGTGCACGTGTTTCTGTGTGTGTGCAATTGTGTTTCTCTCTCTCTGTGTGTGCACGTGTTTCTCTCTGTGTGTGTGCACTTGTGTTTCTGTGTGTGTATGTGTGCATGTGTTTCTCTGTGTGTGCACTTGTGTTTCTGTGTGTGTGTGTGTGTGTGCACGTGTTTCCCTGTGTGCACTTGTGTTTCTCTGTGTGTGCACTTGTTTCTCTCTCTCTCTGTGTGCACATGTGTTTCTCTCTGTGTGTGTTTGTGTGTGTGTGTGTGTGTGTTCTTTTTCCCCAAAATGACAGAGAGATGGTGGCTTTTGGTGTGCCTGGCATTTCTGCTTCCAATCACCAGTACAGAGCAAATGGAAGGCAGACCTTTCTGGTAATTTGGGTGTTTGCAACAAACAAATCAGTTCCCTCCAGTGCACCAGCCCACAGTGACCAGACTGATGACACAATGGCCATGCTACACTCTCCCCAGAGCTGTCAGACCTGTTCTCTGCCTTCAGCTTACCAAGCACTTGTCTGTACCAAGCCAAGGCTGAGCCCAGCTATTCCAAGATGGCTAAGATGTGGCCCCTGGCCTCTGCGTCAAGCTTGTTGGTGCAAACACAGCTCCTTCCTAACATTCCCAGAGCTCTTGAAAACAAGTGTTCTCCCTATTGTACAGATGAGGAAGCTGAGGCTCAGAAAGTGTAAGTGACTTGTCCAAAGTCACACAGCTATGAAGTCAGTTTATTCAATCTGCTGCACTGCACTGGTTGGGAATGGGCTGATTGAATTGAAGGGGCAGAATCAGAGTGGGTGATTAAATCTGAAAGCCTGAGATGGGGAATGCAGGGGCAGTACAAAGGGGAATTCAGCTTCTTTCCCCCCAAATGATGTCATCGGCTGAGACAAAAAGGAAAAAGAAAATGCCCATTTCCTCACTGCAAGTTTCTCCCTCATTAATTTAATCTAATTTGCTCCCAACATTCCTTGGTAAACAGCAGCCCCCCTTTAATAAGTCGGGCTCTTCGACCCTGCAATTGTGTTTCTAATCAGCCAGTGTATCGGGAAAGACTCGCAGCTAATTGTCGCAAGGCATTGCTGCTACCCTGTGTGTCAGGTAAGGGATGGCAATGAGAGATAATTATAATCAGATCTAATTAGTAATTATAACAGATCCCGACTAGAAATTGTTTTCAGTTAAATATTCCCAGAGAGGTGCTAATGGTCTCCGGGGCATGCTGAGTGCCACAGATGCAAGCGAGGGGGCTTGTAAGGAACAGGCGACCTCACATCCCTTGACTTTCATCCCTGACCTGCCAGTGAACAGAGGAGACCCAGTGACTGCAGTGTGTGGCTCAGGGGAGCCGGAGGCAGCCAGCCTGTGGGGACAGAGCTGGCCTGGCATCCTGTGTGTCTGCTCCCAGGAGGAGCACTTCCCTTACATGTACCTAAGGTTGCGGTCTCTCATCCCACTCAACACCTGCGGAGGCCCTCCACAGATGCCAATTACTCCCTGGCTCAGGACCCTGAGGCATGGAAACTTCTGGATCATTAAAGAAACGGAACACTGCTTAGGCAGCACAGGAGATTTGCTGCTAGAATCATTTCTGAATTGAATGGCATTAGAGGCATCACATAGACCCCCCTGGGGAGTGACTCTCCATCCCCACATTATGCTGCCTGGTCCAGGATTGTCCACTAACAAGCACTTATGTCCCTAGCAAGCCCTTCTGCAAACTCTGGGTGGTTCTACTTATTGCTAACCAGTTCCTAATTAATGATCCTGCTTTCAGACCCATACCTTGTACCCCACGTGGTCCTCTTGCTGGGACCTTCAGATCGAGTGGTGAGCTCCTTCAACCACCTACACTGGCTCCCCACTGCCCACAAGCGAATTCCAGCTCCTCAGCGTGGCTCCTTTCCTCTGAGCCCTGCCCTCTCCACGGGGCCCACTCCCCGGCTACACTTCCTTGAGCACCTGACTCCAAGCATCCTGGGACCTAGGTGGTCTTACAGCTAAGCTCTCTGTGCCTTTGCTCTTGGTAGTCTGGCGTATTTTCATCTTTCAGCTCATACTCAGCCACTCTGCCAAGGGAGAGTTCCGTAGCCACTTCCCTTGTGAGGTCCCAGCTCTTCTCAGGGCCAATGAATACTTTCTAAGTACAGCACTTTTAAATTCTGCCTCCTATCACAGTGTGTGGTTATTTGCCTTCCCCGCCCTTGGTGGTAACCTCCTTGAGGGCACACGGTGTCTATTTCTGCATCTCCCCAGAGGATCAGATACAATGCATTTAATAAAGATCCAGAGAGTAAATGTGAATGAATTAATGGGGAGTGTCTGCTCACTGACTGCTTTCTATTGATGTAAATGTTTCTGGGAAGGCGACTTCTGTTCCCCAGGTCCAAATTCTTGGACTTGACTCCATTATAGGATGCTGTTGAGCTGCTGGAGTATGGTTAGATGGAATGTGGCCAGAGGACCCAGGAACGCCTGAATCCTGTTTAACCAGCCTTCCCAAAGCCACTTGGAGCTACTCAGCACTAAGTGAGGTTAGCAAAACCGAGGAGCTGCATTTTTAGTTTCGCTCAATTTGAATGAGTTCAAACTTAAATTTCAATGGCCACTGTGGCTAGTGCCAGTTGTACTGGACATTGGATGGTGTAGCTCATCTGGGAGCCCTTGCAGAGTCCATTCTGGAGGGCAGCACAGAGGGCCTAGGCCTGAAACCTTTTTGGTGCCAGAAAAATTGGGTTGCAAGTTATTACAGTGACTCACATTAATTTAGTTGAAAAAAAAAACCCACACCAGGATATGTTTTTTATTGCATTCTTATTTTTTTCCACTGCTGATGTGGGTGTGTTGATCTGATAGCTATTAACCAGAATATGAGACTAGCCGGGGAAATACTATTCCCTGACCCTGTCAGGAGAGGAAGTATAATTCTATTTAACTTATAACCTTCCTCCCAATGATTGCTGCAGGCTTCATGCACTTGTAAACCTGTACGCATCTGCATACGGACCCCAACTGTCATCTTTCCCCCTTCTGGCACCTGCTACCCACTGGGGAGGCCTCTCCTCCCAGCTTGGCAGATCTACATCTGTCGTCTTCTCTGGGTTTCATTTCCTGTGGTAAGCCTTATGCCCTGGGGCAGGGTATTTTGAGCATAAGGGTGCTACTGGCATATAGCAGGGCCCTCCCACACTCTGCTGGTCTGAGGACTGAGGAGTGGCTTGGTTGGGCAGTACTGTGGCGCTAGCCTGGCACTGGCCCCAGTGTGGATTACCAGTTAAGATCCTAGAGTCCGTTCCTGTATCTTTGCATCTGCAGAGGGAGAGGAGGAGCTAGGGTGGGGCCTAGGTTTTAGTCTTGGAGGCTAAGAGGGCTTCTTAGGGGAGGGAAGGTGACCAGGAGAGAAGGCAGAGCTGCATGAGGAGCAGACTCCACCTCCACCTGTCCTGGGTCCTGCATATGTGCCACACACTGAATGGAGCATTTTTATACAGGTAGCCCAGCTAGGGTTTGAACCCAGGCTCCAAATTCTGTGCCCTTTAAACTAGAACAGCAGTTAGCAGGGAAGTAATTTGTCCAAATTCCATTCATGCTTCAGAACTCACCCACACCCTTCTTACACTGCCTCCCCTGGCACGATGGGGTACTGCTTGCCTCTGCTGGCCTTCATCTCCTTTTCCTGCTTCTCTTCCTACTTTATTCCTCCTCCACACTGTGAGTTCCCTGAAGGAAGGTAGGTCTCCCTCAAGGGTGGGTGAGATTGGCCGACCGGCAGCAGCAATTTAAAGTGGGCGACATGGTGACATATATGCATGGAGCAGCTGAGGTGAGAAATGGAGAGCAGGGGACTGGCGGACCACATCCCACCGAAGGGAGCAGTCACTACACAATTGGTGCCAAGCAGGCAAATGGGGATAGAGTTGCTAGGTCCTTGCAAGAGAAGTCAGAAATCTATTATCTTTTGTTTCGTTTTGTTGCTTAGGATTGAACTCAGGGTCTTGTGCTTGCTAGACAAGCACTCTACTGTTGAGCTACATACCCAGGCCTTAAAAATATTTAAACAAGGTAAGTTTTGAGAATGGGTCTTACTAAGTTGCCCGATCTGGCCTCAAATTTATAATCTGCCTCCCTCCGCCTTCTCAGCACTACTACACTGACCAGAAATCTGAATTTTAATAAAAAAAAAAACCTCTAGACTCTTAAAAGTTGGCAAGGATTGTAGAATACTCTAAAGATGCCCTGGGAACTAGCCAGACCCATCTGTGAGCCTGTTTTGGCTTGCCAGGTGCCAGATACTTTTGGGAAGCTAGGTTTAGCCATTCGAATGCTGCCCAGCCCTGAATACGCATTTGACTCACCTTGTTGGACCAGCATCTCTACTGAAGAACAGAGTTCTAGACCCCTCATGGGTGTGAGCCCAGGGGTTTTCCTGGATATGCTGCCCACCAGCCCCTCTGCTTCCCCTAGCAAGAGATGGGGCAGATTCCCTGTCCAGAAGCAATCAGAAGTTGTCCTGTCTGGATGTGCACGCCTTGGACAGAAAGGGATTCTGTTAAGCCCTGGCTCCCAGTGAGTTCTAAAAACCTCCCTCCAGAGAACCATTTTCTGCTATGGATTTTTAAGACCAGCGGTTAGAGAATCACTCTCTCTCTCTCTTTCTTTTTTTTTTTTTAATTCTTTCTTTTTTTGGAGTGGAGTTTCTAGTCAATAAATAAGTGGAGAAATAAAGGATTTGTGAGAAAATAGAACACAGTCAAAGGTAACTCATGGGCTTAAAAGTCCCTACGAGACTGGCACAGACTTGGAAATGCTCCCTGGTTTGTCACTGTTTTCTTCTGTAGGCCTGGGAGTTCTGGTTTGCATCTCTGCAAGGTAATCTTTAAAACTGATTTCCCTTGGTTGCATTTCATTGGTGTGGAAATTAAACAGGCCATTGTATTACACTAATAACATCAACATTTCACCTACATTTGCCTTAATTATTTTTCTGTCTTGCCAGTAGAACCTGTTCAATAAGATTTATAGATGGCAGGGAGGTGGAGCGAGCTGGTGTGCGACTCAGATAATCAGCCAAGCTGATTTCCCCCTCACTGGGTGTCACTGCTACAAAAACATGAACCAAAAGCTTTGTAGCACTTAAGTAATAATAATGTCAACATCTCACCTACCTCCCCTTTAATTATTTTTCCTCCTTACTTTTGCCACCTAATCTGTTTAGATAAGATTGTCACACTGATAAAAACCAAGGACTCTCATTCTCTGAGGCAGATAAGCTGCTATTTTTCTGAGGTCCAGTGTGCAAAGAGAGCTGAGTTGGCAGAAAGGCTCTCTCTTAGATTTTCTCAGCTTGTGGGTGGGCGGATGATAGTTCAAGGCCTGTGGAGCCCAGATGGACCAGAGGTGATTGGAAAGGAGGGCCGGCAGCTGTCCAAGTGATATAAACAAGGAGGATGGCATTCTGGCCTTTGAGGCAGGTGGGCACTGTGAGCTGGAAGAAGCAGAGGAGCCATCCTGTATACCTGCTCTCTCCCCTGGGTGCTCCTAGGAAGGGATGACTGGTTTCATTGGTCTGAGTGGAGAGTTCTAATTATGCATTCTGCTAGGTCAGCCCTGGTGCAGTACAAAAAGCACTCGGGTAGCCCTAGATTCACTGCTAGCTGGCTGGCTGGTCATGTGGAAGTAACCCAATCCTTCTGAGTCTTAGTTTCCCAAAGTTGAAGAGGTGAGTTTCTATGACTGAATGTTTGTGTCCCCCTCAATACGTATGCTGCAAACTTAGCCCAATATGGTGATATTTGGAGTGGGCGGTAATTGGGGTTAGAGTAAGTCATGAGAGAGGGGCCCTGATTAACAGAGGAAGAGACAGGAGATTCTTCTCTGTGTGCATGCACCCAGGAAAGGAAGTGTGGGGACACAACTTGGAAGCAGGCCCTCACTAGAATCTGGCCATGCTGGCATCTGATCTCAGACTTCCAGTCCAGAACTGTGTGAAATAAATGCTTGCTTTTTAAGCCACCTGGTCTCTGGTATTTGTTATAGCAACCTGAGTTGACCAAGACCTTGATCTAGATGAGTCATTCTTAAACTTTTTGGAGTTGACCAACTCCTTTGAAAGTATAGCTCCTTTTCCTAGAAATGCACACATACATTCAGAATTTTACATCTACCTTTGTAGGAATAAAAGGCCCCACATAAAACAACTTGTCTTCATCCTGGATCCCTCTCTCTGATGTTTAGGAGGAAAGTGTTGTGATGTTCTATTACACTGCAGGGTCACCATAGTAGTTAACAATAATGTAATGGTATATTTCAAAATAGCTAGAAGAGGGGACTTTGATCTCACCATAAAGAAATGTTGAGGGGCTGGAGCAGTGGTCCAGTGGTTACGATGCTTGCCTGGCACGTGAAAATACGCAGGTTCAAACCCTAGCACCACAGTGAAGTCTCGGAGCAACAAAGGCCACATGAAAAACTAAATAAAATTGATTCTCTCTTTCTCTCTCTCTCACTCTTAAAAAAAAAAAAGAAAAGAAATGTTGGGGGGCTGGAGTGTTGGCTCAGCAATTACAGCGCTTGCTGGCATGCACAAAGATATGGGTTCAAACCCCAGCATCATGTACACAATAAACTGTCAGAGCAATAAAAGCCACATGAAAAACTAAATAAAATGGATTCTCTCTTTCTCTCTCTCTCTCACTGTCCCTCTCTCTTTAAAAAAACAAAAACAAAGAAATGTTGAATGTTTGAGGTGGTGGATATGCTAATTATCCTGATTCATTTGCTGCATAATATCTATATCTATATATTGAAATATCATATATAATCATGTGTCAACTAAAAAAATAAATTTAAAATTAAAAAGAATATTAACAGACTAGGAACAATTGGAAATTTTCTCAATATAACATAGGGTATCTATGGAAAACTTTCAGTTGACATATTTTGGGATGAAAGGCTAGATGCTTTCCCCTAAGCCTGGTAACAAAGGTCTGAAGTCTGTTTCACCATTTCTGTCCTGGTGTTGTAGTACTGGAAGTTCTTTCTGGTGCCATAAGGATAAAAAGGCATCAGATTGGGAAAGAAGTAAAATAATCTTTGTTCACAGACAACATGGTCCTGTATGCAGAAAATCTTAGGGAAATCACATACATACACAAACACACACACACACACACACCCTAAAACTTAGTTCAGCAAGTTTACAGAATCCAAGATTCATATACACACGGTGATCCATATATAGACAGTCCCTGATATAAAATGGTTCCATTAATGGTTTCTTCATTTCATGATGAGAAGAAATGTTAAGAAATTCTTTGAGTTTTGAGGTTTCACCTTTTCTTGGACTAGCAATACATGGCACCATATTTTCTTGAGATGTTGGCTAGCAACAGCATGAACCACAGTTCCCAATCACTCAATGGATCACAAATGTGAACAACTGATACTGCCAAGCTAAGCAAGAATGTTAGTAGATTAGGTATATTAAATGCATTTTCAGTTTACAAAGGGGTTTAGCAGGACATAACCCCATGCTAAGTGGAGGAACATCTGTATAAAAACCAATCATACTTATATATGTTAGCAATGACCAATTTGGAAATGAAATTAAGAAAACAATTCCATTCACATTAGCATTAGAAGAACAAAATAATTAGGAATAGATCTGGCAAAAGAAGTATAAGATATACAAAACACTTCTGAGAAAAGTTAAGGACATAAATAAATGGAAAGGCATTCCATGATTATGGTTGGGAAGGCTCAATATTGTTAAGATGACAATTTTTGCCAAATTGATTGACAGCTTTCACACAATTCCTATTAAAATTCTACCAGAATTTTTGCAGAGGTTAAGCTGATCCTAAAATTTAAGTGGAAATTCAAGGGACCCAAAATAGGTAAAACTATTTTAAAAAAGAAGAGAGTTGGAAGCCTCACCTTTCTTGACTTCAAAACTAATTCTAATGATAATTATGACAGTGGGATTCTGGTTTATGAAGAAATATTTATCAATATATCACAATTGAGAACCCTGACATTTCTGGTCAGTTGAATTTTGACTAAGATGTGAAGACAATTAAGGGCACAGAAAAGGGCAGTATTTTAAAAAACTGTGATGTGACTTCTAGATATTTATCTGCAGAAGGATGAATTTAAGCCCTTACCTGACAAATTATGCAGAAGTTAACGTAAAACAAATTATGGACTCAGTGCAAGAGCTAAACCTGTAAAATTTCTAAAAGAAAATACAGGAGTAAATTTTCGTAATCTTTGATTTGGTAGAGTTCTTAGATTCAGTACCACAAGCATAATTCATAAAAGAAAGAAGTTAATAAATTGGACTTGATTAAAATTATAAGCTTTTGTGCTTCAAAAGTCACCATTAAGAAAACAAAAAGGCAAAAAAAAAAACAAAACAAAAAAGACAAATCAAGAGAAAATGTTTCTACACCATATATCTGATGAAGGATTTGCATTCAGAATGCATAGAGAACTCTTACAACACCATAATAATAAAAGATCCAATTAAAAAAATGGGCAAAGGATGGGCATAGACAAACAAATAGATATACACATCATTTATCACATTAGGGATGTTCAACGCCATTAGTCATTAGAGGAATGCAAATTAAAGTCATGATAGAATACTATTTCAAAAATATTAGGATTGACATAATAGAAAAGATAAACTACACGTATTGGCAGGAGGCAGAGAAACTGGAATGATTACATCATGCATTGCTGGTGGAAATGGAGTAAAATGCTACAGTCACCTTGGAAAAAAAGTTTGGCAGTTTCTTAAACAGCTTAGCATAAACTTTCCACAATGACCTAGCTATTCCACTCCTAGAGATATACTAAGGAAAAATAAAAATGTCTCTACGCATAGACTTGTTCATGAAATGTTCATGGCAACATGACTCATAATAGCCCCAAATTGGAGATGATCCAGATGTTTACCACCTGGCGAGTGGATAAGCAGAATGTGGTCAATCTATACAGTGGAATAGCATTCATCATGAAAAAGAAGTCCCTGCTGTGTGCCTCAGCATGGATGAATCTCAGAAAAACACCAAGGTAAGTGGAAGGAGTCAGGCACAAAAAGCCACGGATTGTCTGATTCTATAATAGTAAGAGGGAGCGCGCGGGCGCGCGTTTAGCCCAGGCCCTGATGGTGGGGCGAGAGAAAAGGAGACGGGAAGTGGAGAGAACGGGATAAAACTAAAGGTTTGAGACTGGGATTGCCTTCAATAATGCCAGAGTAGCCGCCCCTTCCTACAGACTCTGTCCTTTCTCCAGCAGGGAACTCTGGAGGGAGCCACAGGGGAGGGGTGAGGGTCTGATAGGCACGTCAAGGGTTAACCGAGGCTAAGTCCCTTGGCTAGGATTCGGGTAGGTATTAGAGCTCAAGGAGCTACAAATGGCAGCCACCAGCTTTTCTTGACAGTCAGTCTAGTCACATAAGGATGTCCATGTGCTGCACCAGAAAGTTCCTCCTCTTGTTCCAACAAAAGTCAATACCAAATATCTTCATTTCATATTTATATGAGGCTGGAGGAGGAACAGCTCAGTGGTGGAACATTTGCCTAGCACGTGTAAGGCCTTGGGTTTGAGCCCCAGTACCACAAAAAACAAACAAAAATAAAACATAAAACAGAACTATTTATATTATAGATCCAGAAAAGATGAATCCAAGGAGAGTGACGCGGATAACAGATGCCTGAGACAGGAGTGAGAGGGGAATTGACACGGGATTGTGCTGGGTTTACAGAAATGTTCTAATACCGGATTATTGTAATTGTACAACTCTATACATTTACTAAAAATCATTATGTGGGTTAATTAATGTTACATAATTTTTACCTACATAAAGCTGTTAAAAAATATAGGGAAAGGAAAAGAAAAAATCTTACTCTCTATGAAGTCTGCCCTTCCCCCACGAAACCCAAACCCTCATATCCTGCTCTAAGTTTTGCAATAACATTTATCTTCTTCTAATAAACCATATAGTTTCCTTTTATGTTTATGTGCAATTCCTTTTGCTAGATTACCAGTTTCATCAACGCAGGAATTTTTCATCTCTTTTGATCACTAATGTATATGCCAAGTACCTAGAACACTACTAGGCATGTGAAAGGTGCATAAATACAGACTGAATACAGAATGGATGAAGAACCATTGATGGGAGGATCCTTTCCCATCAATCAACTTTTTTTTTTTAAGAGAGAAGGACAGTGAGAGAGAGAGAGAGAGAGAGAGAGAGAGGGAATCAATTTTTATTGAGTTCTTCACATGGGTTTCGTTGCTCTGACAATTGGTTGTGTACGTGAGGACTGGGGTTTGAACCTGCGTACTTGCGCATGTCGGGCAAGCACCATAGCCACCACTCCAGCCCATCAATCAACTTTTCTAATCAAGCTCTAATCAAAGTGAGGTTCTGGATGGGTCTTACCAGAGGCCTCTTGTGGTCTTTAGTTATAACTATTGCCCAGTCGAAGTTGGTATTTGGGGCTGGGCCTGGAGGTGAGATAGCTCAGGGCTCAGCTTTTTCTGGAAGTCAGAGGACTTGTTATCCCTTGTCCACTTATTGTGCAGCCTCTAGCATATAGTCATCCCTAGCATTTGTGGGGTTTTGCCTCCAGGACCCCCTTCAGATACCCAAATCCACGGATACTCAAGTCTTTTATATAAAATGTCATGGCATTTGCATATCACAGATTCAATCCTATACACTTTAAATCATCTCTAGATTACTTGTAATACCTAATACAATGTAAATGCTATGTTAATAGTTGTTTAGGGAACAATGACAAGAAAAAAAATGAAGGTCTGATTATGTCCAGTACAGATGCAATCTAGTTTTGAGAGTTTTCACAGATGCGAAACTCTCAGAGAAGGCTGAGGGCATTTCCTTTCTTTGTCCATCTCAGCTGACCCATCTGTGAAATGGGTTCTCTTGAGCACCCTAGTGACTGTGTGTGGAGGCAAGTGAGCAGAGGTGGGAGGAGTGGTGTGTTTGGGGATAGAGCAGAATCAGTTCTTGCAGGGTGATGCCTCTGTGGCCAACAGTCTTCTCCCTTTCTTGCCTCCACCCTGAAGGTGCCACCTGGGTGATTTCCCAGCTGTTCACACTGTTCTGACATATTTACACATGAAAAGCTCTTCCTTAAGATAAACATTTACAAACACCTTGATCAACTTGTGAAAATGTGACACTGTTCTGGAAGCCAATCTTCTCAGGTTGTGGGGCTCAGTTAATTATTTCCTTGAGAGGAGGCAACTGTGGAGGTTTTTGGGGATCTGTGAATATCCCTCTCAGAAGAACCTCCTACACACAGATGGAGTAACGTAGGGGTCCAGAGCGATGGGGCAAGAAGTAGCAGACACTGTCCAGGAAAGTAGGTGCTGCAGGTCTCAGGGTCCCGCCCAAGGCACACCTAGGGACCAGGGACTGCCATGAAGGTTTTCAGAAGACTTCGGTTCACTGTTGTGGCCAACTCCCTGACTCTGTGGGTCCCAAGACATTGTGAGGCTCCTGGATAGGGCTCCTGGAGTTCTCAGAACTGGATGGAATTGTATCATTGTTCATTACCTTAAATGGGGGAGTCAGGAAAGGAAGGGGCTTAGGACCAAAAACCCAAGTTCAGACTCTTTCTCTTTCATGTTGTGTGACCTTGGGCAAGTTAATGAGTCTCACTGTGTGTCAGCTTTCTCATCCATAAATGGAGCATGGGACCTGCTGGCAGAGTTGGTCAGAAGGTAAGTAAAGGCACACCAGCGTGGTCACTGGTGTACACTGGGAGCTCACTGGTTTGTCCTTTGTCTTTATTCTCCATTTGGAATCAACTGGTGTGGTGCCCTTTCTGTGGATAGATGATGTGCTCAGTGGCACACATCCAGGGCACAGCAGCTGAGGTAGGGAAAGATCAACCCCTGAACCAGGGTTCTGAAGCTGTGTATCATCCCTGTCCTTACTAATATTCTGTTCAGATATTCCTGTGAGTGAAAGCCAGTCTCTTAATGAAGACCCCACCATTGCTGTGATATCTTGCTATCATTTCTCACATCCTGGCATCTACCTTTTGCTCCTGTAGGAACCCTGATTCACAAGCCCTGTTCTGGCTGGATTGATTCTTACCTTGCTCTTTCACACAAGTAAACTCCCAGGCTTGGAATGCTCTCACCCCTTCCTCATTCTAAACCACATCTCTGATGCCCTCCAAGTTTGGTTTCACGTGGAATTCCTTCAAGAAGGCTGCTCTGTTTAGCTGCCATTGCCCTTGACCTTTCTTACCCTCTCCAAACTCTGAGACATAATTGAAGTTGGTGTGCATATCATTGAAAAGGACATATAAGGGTCTCCATTCCTTTACTCCCAGCCATTATGCTCAGGCTTATTATCTGTGACAGTCCCATAGCATACCCAGATCTCACCAGCAGGTTTGCAGTATAGCTAAGGCTTGAATGACATTCAGTGACTTAACTATTGGTTGCTTCCCCCAAGATAACTCTACCACCCTGGAGGTGCCCCCATTTCTCAGTACTCATACTGGAAACTTTTGATCTGCCTAATAATGGAGCTGGAATTCTCTCTGCAGAATCCATGACAAACTATTTGTGGAACACTTGGCTAGGAAGGGGACATTCTTACATGGTTTAGGTTTTCTCTCTGTGTCATCCCCTCTCTTGGGCCAGCCCACCAACTCCTGCTTGGCTCCAGAATTGGGATCATTGCTGCCATCGTCTCACCTCTGAGAATAAATTGCTTTCTTCCCTCTAAAGACAGGCATATGGGAAACCAGCCCCTGCTTGATTACTCTCAGAGACAGAGAGCTTATTACTCCACCTTGCTCTGACTGTTAGTTTTAATTGTCAAGATTAAAAAATTTTCCTCCCTGCCCTCTGGAGCTCCACAGAATGAATCTATTTTCTTCTTTAAATATTTGAGAAGGGCCATATTCTCCTAAGTCTTCTCCATAGCAAACTGAGCCTCCCCACTTGTTTTAATGTGTCTTTTCCAGGTGCCAAGTTTTCTAGCAGACTTTAGGGACTTCATGCTGTCCACAGTGCTGATTGATCTTGGGTGAACTGGGCTAAGGATTGGGTTTGGTGCTGCCGAGGTGTACTGACTCCTTAACTCTCTTAGGTGTTGCTCTTTGTCTGTTCCCAAGGTCTGAGTCAAATCATGATAGTCTCCCCACCTCCCAGGGCCAGTCCACATAGGGAGAGTAAATGGCTGAGAGCTGGAAACAGGGACACATGAGGGCCGGCTGGGCTCACTGGAGATCTGCAGAGTTGGGAATGTGTATGTGTGCATGGGCACACATGTGCGTGTATATGTGTTGGAACAGAACAGAGATTTCTTTGTTGTGTCCCTCATCTCTAGAGCTTCAGGGATGTCATCCTGATATGGAATGATGAGGAAGATGGTTTCCAGAGTTTCACTGACCCCCGGATGCTTGGAAAGGTGTGGGTCATGTGTTCAATGCTTCCAGTGGCACCTACAGGTCCCATCGCAGCACCGCAATCACAGAGCTGTCCACCCTCATTCCTAAACTGCAGCGCATCTCTTCTCAGCAGGAAATGGACCACAGCCAGTCCTGGCTCCTGGACAGTGGGCGTTGCATCTCTTCCTCTGTGGCATTCTGTCCTATCTGGGGCACAGGGGGTCTCCTTTAGACCGGAGTCACTGCCTGTTCTCCCAGGTCCCCTCTCTTCTTGGTCGTGGCTGCTTCAGGTGTAATCTGGGTTGTGTGACTTTGCCTCTAAGCTTCCGAAAACTACACCCTCCCTTACCCCACTGGCTGCCAGGGGGAAGGCTTCCATTTAGTGGCATTTTCCTTTCTCATTTCATGCTGTAATGGAGATTCATTGCCAGTTTTAAATCCGTAATTTGCCATGAAAGCCTTGTCTCAGGCCCAGGCTGAGGTCAGAGCAGAGAAGTAGTGAGCTATTTTTAATCCTTAGAAGGCTCCCTGTCCAGCTCCAGGCTCTCTGGGCCTACCCCAGGGCTGGCTTCAGATGGTCCTGGGCTGACATTCAGGATTCCGGGAAGGGGGGGATTCATTCACCGTGGGCCTGGTGGGCCTGTCCTCCCTGTCGTATGCTGTGCCTCTTCTCTCCTGCACTTTTTTTTTTGTCATTAGAGGCAATTGATAGAGAAGCGAGGCTCGTGCTGATGATACCATGCACCAACTACTCCATTCTTCTCTGGGCCTGACAAGGGGTGAGAGTCAATATTTTTGTCAAATCATCAAAAACTTGTCCATTTCCCAACACTGATTGATTCCTTTGTCTGAGCATTCTTGTGTCTTTCCACGAGGATGCTGATGATTTAGCCTTGCTTTGCATCATGTTTACATGTGTGCACACCAGCACATTTGCCTGAATGTGTGTGTGTGTGTGTGTGTATGTAAATAGGACTGATGCATAATCAAACCTCGTAAATGGCCAGTGGCCAGCTGGACTTCCTGAATGAGGACCCCAGTAGGGCACCAGACAGAGGTGGGCTCTTGTCGGTGCTATTCGAGGCTTGCAGGAATACTGGAAGCTACACCCAGTCCGGAGGAGCCAGCCCCAAGAAGGGCAGAGTGGGTGAAGACTTCCTCAAGGCAGCTGCACTCTGAAGGTTGTAGAAAAGGGGCTTGGATTGCACAGGCAGTACTGGAGCTTCTAGTTCCATCTAAATGACAGACACTAGAGGATCAAGGTCCTGTCTTTTGCAAATCTCCATAGTCTGAGCTCACGCTCTTCTTTTGGAGTAGCTGAGCCTGCTCAGCATCTCCCAGGGTCATGCTTGGTTAAAGCAGCTGAAGGACATATTATCCTTGCTCTCAGGAGCAACAGAAGAGGGACTCAGGGAACAATGCACCTCACGCTGGACCCCCAAACCATAAGCAATTGTAGGAGGATCATAGTCAAACTGTGGAGTGGATTTCCACTTCATCTTTCCAGGTCCTGATTTGGCCAGACAGAAAGCAGGCCTGAGAGGTTAAGCATTTTTAATCCTATGGCTCGCACTTGGATGGTGGCAGGACTGGGACAGCAGAGCACACCTCCTGGATGCTAGAAGAGGGCTCTTTGTCCTGCTTGGAACTGGAGAATTGCCAGTCCTCTGGGTATGGTAGTGTCACACTTTAGATATATATAGCACTGCTGTGGGGAGTCATCTGGTGATGGAGGTGGGGCATACCCATGGATGGGCAGAACTAGGACCACTGGGGTGGGGGCAGGAAGCTGAGCACCCTATATGTGCAGCAGACCCCGAGCAGGCTCCTAAGAACCTCCCTGCCTCATCTTGGTGTTGAAAGCCAGGCTGCCTCTGGGGGTGGTCATTTGGGATGCTGTTTTCAGCTTTAAGTGGTGAGTAAGCCCTGGGACAGGCAGTGTCAGACTTGCAGGCCATTCTGGGAAGGCTGCTTAGACAATCAGCCTAATCCGTTTCAATGGCTCTGGGTGGTGCCGGTGGGCTAGGGTGGGGGATGTGTATCTCTGGTATCTGGTTTCCTCTTCTTGTAGAATAACCTGCCTGCTACTGCCATCCACATACAGGGAGGAAAAGGAAGTCCCATGTTTACCTCCATTCCTGATGGCTTCTGGAGCCTTGGGAGTGGTTTAATAACTACGCTTTCCTGCTCCCTGTCTCATTTCTCTGTGTGTGTGATGGGTGGCCCAGCTAGGGAGGGGGACTCACATCCTAGTGAGGCCGAGATGAAGAACGAGGAAAGAAGTAGAGAGAAGAAGGCAGAGAGGCCCTTCCTTTCTGGGGCAATATGCAAAACAGTGGGGCCAGGATGTGGTCACCAGATGATGTTACAGTGCAATAGGAGGGAGGGTCGGGAGCACAAGCTCTGGAGGTCCGCTCACCACAACAGCTACAGAGAGCCCCAGGGAGGCCCTCAACCTCCTCTGGCCCCCATGACCAACTGCTGTGGGCAGCCACTCAGGATGGCATGAGGATGGAACCCACAGTGTGGACCTCAGAGATCAGCCCTCCCCCAAGGAAATTCTAATTTAAAAGGGAGACTTTATTAGTCAGGTTAAGGGAACTTCTACGGTTCTGAGCTGCACTAGGCAATCTTTAAATACTTGGTGAGGGCAGATGATTGAAGACTCAGAAGGGAAGGAGGTGTTCAGTGGCTAAAGGGAGGGAGAGGAGGGGGTGGTCAGAGCCACCCAGAAGGGCACAGTAGTCAGGAGGGGGAGGGAAGGAGCTGGTGGGGTGGGGTGTGCAGGAATGGGGTGCACAGTAGCTCTGACCAGCTTCCATATGGAACGTCAGGAGATAAGGATGCTTTCTCCTGCTTCTCTCCCATCTCTGCCTTGTTTGCTGCCCCTATTTGGGGGTGCTTACAGGGTAATGACTGTGGCAGGGAACAGGCACACAGCACGAATGAGATATAGCACCTAAGACCAGGTCAGGGCTCAGGCAAAACACGCTTAATAAGAAGATAAGGAAATCAATTCTGCTCGTCTCCCCAGGCATGCATGTGCCTGGCCGGGGGAAGGTGACGGGGTGGGGGTGTGGCGGACTGCAGGAATCAGGTTTTTCTGCCTTGCTTGTTGCTTGAGAAAGCTTCTCTAGGACATGCAGACTGATTTCCTGGTAAGGAGAGCTCCTTTGCTGGTGTCTCTTAGCATTGCATAATAACAGCGACAATAACAATGGTTATTAGAATAAAGACAGACATATGCTTACGTCTTGCTGCACATCAGGCACTGTTTTGAGTCATGCTTTGCATATGCTGTTTCATTAATTCCTTTCAATAACCCTATGAAGGCAGTTAGGATTATGTTTCCCATTTTTCATGCAAGGAAATAGACACAGAGGAGTTAAGTAACTTGACCAAGTTGATGTCTCTGGTAAAGTTTTGATGCTAGGTTCCAAATGCAGGTGATCTGGCTCCCAGAGTCTGGCTCTAAACCATCATGCTTTATTGCCTATTTGCTATAGTTTGGATCTGAAATGTCCCCTCAAAATCCACGTGTTAAAGGCTTGATCACCAGCCTGTGGGGCTGTTGGGAGGCAGTGATTCCTTTAGGAGGTGGGGCCCAATGGAAAGAAATTAGATCTCTGGGGGAATGCACTCACAGGGGATATTGGAACCCTAGGCTCTTCCTCTTCTCCTTTCATTCTGCTTTCTGGCCACAGTGAGTTGATCAATGTTGCTCCACCCTGTGCTCCCATCACAATGTTTGCTGTCTGCCAGGCCCTGCGCTCTATGGTGAGATTCAGTGTAAACTAACCCATGATTTCTTCCCATGCCATGTTGTTTCGATTAAATGATAGGCATTCACTGATCACCAAAAGTGTGTTCTCAGGCTGTGCTGCATATGAAGGATGCCAGATGCCCCTAACAGACCCAGTGGGAGAAGCAGACATGAACACAGTGTCAACATGTGTGGAGTGCTAAAAGGAAGACAGAGGGGGACAGTCAGGCCGTATGGGCTTCAGGGAAGACTTCCTGGTGGAGATGTCTAAGGTGACTCTTGACAGGTGGGTGCCAAGTCAGCCAAGAAAGGTGGGAAGGGCACCTAGCTAGAGGTGTGGGGAGCGGAGGGAGCTATAAGCTGGCTGTGATCAGAGCAAATGGGTGTGGAGATGGGGCTGGAGAGAGGGCCTCGGAGGGCTCTGTGTGCCACGGCAGGCTTTGTTCTGCAGAGACACTTTCTCACCCTGAAACCTGCTCCCACCATTCCCTACTGAGGTGCCTTTTTTTATTGGGTGGCCAGGGTGGGTTTCTCAGAAACAGTTTCCTGGAAAAACTGATTAGAAGCCCGTGTTCTCAGGCTCTGTTTCAACTCCGCGTTCCCTTGCTGTAAGTGCCTGGATTATTCGTGCTCCTCTCTGGACCCACCTGCCTGGAGGATTTGGGCATCTGCATTTGGGAGATGCTGTGGACTTAAGAGAGCAAGTTAAGGACACAGAGCATACTGGACCTTGTCTCTGCCCCTCTCAATCTCTTGGTCTTGGCAGCAAAGATGTCCTCTTTATTTGAATTGTCTTGTTTCCCAACTTGATTAATTGATGTTGATTTAGGAAACTTGTTTCCTAACAGAAGCCACAAGACAGTGGAATTGTTAGAACAATCCAGGAAAAAGGGAAATGCAGAGTGTTATGGTTTGAATATGAGGTGTCCCCCCAAATCTCACATGTGACAATTCGGGAAGGCTGAGGTGAAATGATTATAAAAGCCTTAATCCAGTGGGCTAATACCCCATAGGGATTAACTGGCTACTGCAGGCTGGCAGGGTGTGGCTGGAGGAGGAGGGTCACTGGGGCGCCCTCCTTTGGGCTATATATTCTGTATTTGGCGTGGAGCTTCTCTCTCTGTTCTGCTTCCTGACGTGACACCTTGAGCTCCCTGCTTTCTGGAGCCATGGCTGCCATGACATATAGCCTCACCTAGAGTCTGGAAGAAAGGAGCCAGCCTTCTCTGGATATAGACCTCTGAAACATGTGAGCCCCTCAACAAACCTTTTCCTCCAACAATTGTTCTTGTCAGGTTGTTCAGTTGCAGCAACAAAAAAGCTAACTAAAACAGGACGAAGATGTGGAAAATGCCCTTTTTAAAATAACTAATCTGACATACGATACCCCTCCCTCACGTTCAATACCCCTCCCCCTGCTCCGCTCTTTCTTTTCTATAGCATTTATTACCACCTAATATTCTATGGCATTCTAATGAGACAATTTGCTTGTTTAATTTGTTTATTATTTGATCCACTATCTCACTGCCTCTTAGAATTCAAGCTCCCCCAGGGCAGGAATGATCTTGACTTCAATTTCCTGATGAACCCTAGATCAGGGCATGGTGCGTAATAGATGCTCAGTAAATATTTGTTGATCAAATCCTTGGCACCCATTTCCTCCTTGGCCTGGGTCCCCAAATCCTTATTCCTATCTTCAGGCAGTTTGAAAGATCAAGTGCAAAGCCACCTGTACATTTCTGACCTTTGACAGAAATCCTGGGGTTCCTGCGCTTGGGAAAAGCATGCAGGCCTGGGTGTGGGTGCAGCTCAATGCGCGCGGCACCTCCCTGTAAAGTGTGGGTCTTCGGAGTTCACAATGACTCTGAGAGGTTCATATTTTTAGTATCTTCATTTATAGATGAAGTACCAGAAACTACATTCATTCTTTCTTTCCTATGGACTTAAAAATAAAACCAAACAAATATTATTGAATACAGGGAGGCCTGGGGGTTAAGATGTACAGCCAAGTCGAGAGTCCCAGAGCCGGATGGGACTTTCGAGAGACCCATCTTCCAGCCCCAAGGTGCGATGCTGTCTAAACCCTCCTAATCAGTCACTCTCTATGCCTCAGGCACCACACATCTTGGTTCCGTTGGGGGATGGCCCATTTTCCTAAAATAGTTGGTGCAGCCTGTTGGACTCCTGACTGTGGAAGGATAGCCTTTTGGGGGCTGGACAGTTCTTGGACATTTTTTTTTTATCATCACCTCTTACTTTACAGTTGAAGAAACAGACCAGAGAGGTTGAGTAATGGCACCAGGATCACACAGTTGGCTAATGGTAGGACCAAGACTATTGCCTCTAAGTCTGTGTGCGGCTTTTTCCACAATGCCAAGATTCTTGAGTTGTTCTGCATGCAGAAAAATGCCTATTTTGACCTGGGCTGCATAAAGGTATGGCCCCTGGCAGCTGACCAAATCACAGAGGGAATGTAGCCTGACCTTTAACCTGGATTGGGGCTGCCCAGTCTTAGCGGCTCTGAGCTTTGGAAGCTGAACCCCTTTGCTTGTATCTTCCCTTCATTCTCTAGCTCCCTCCCTCTGCCTCCCTGGGTAGCAAATGCTCAGCTCAAAGTTGCTCCTTGCCTGATTGCATCTGAGAGCTGGAAACACAACGCTAATTAATGTGTCTGTGACTCTAGGCTTGGCTGCCGGTCCCGGTCCCTATCCCCTCCCGGAGCCTGGGAGGCTCTGTGAACTGGCCCTCTGGCTTCTTGAAGCACACTGCCGGTAGATGCATATTTTAACAATGCACATCTGTTGGCCATATAATCTCTCAAATTTGCCCTCCTCACTTGGTGCTTTGATGGAAGACCCCTGGGGGCTCCCTCTGTTCCAGCCAAAGTGTTTGCTTTGCAATTTTGCAGGAATACCATCTGATTCTGCACTCCAATCTTCTGCAGGTTCTAATCAGGCTCTTACTTTATTTAATTAAAAATCTATCTCAGGCAAATATAGACTAAATTAGGAAGTTCTCTCATTCCTGGAACACAGGGAAGGTAGCCCCCCTTGGGGAACAGGCTGGGACATTTTCCCAGGCTAAGATGTCACAGCAAAGCAGATGGGGTCTTGGTTGGGAAGGAAGGCAGCTGGGCCAGGGTACATGAAACCTTTCTCCCCTCTGTGTAACAGCCTCTCTGTCCATCCACCATCCCCAGACCAGGGCTCCCTAGCCAGCAAATTGGTTCAGCTTCTGTTTGTGGGACCTCCCTTCAGGGTGGTAGGTGGGCCCCATACCTGGAGAAACTTAGCCAGGTAGAGCCCTACAGGATGAGTGGCAGGGGAGCTATAGGTCCAGTTGGGGCAGGCAGATGGAGGGGTACCTATAGGAACAGCTGAGGGATGGGGACATGGAGGACCCCAAGGAATCAGGAACCACCATAGGCAGAGCTCAGGGCAGCTGTTTTCTTGCCCAAGGTTTAATTTACTTAAATGAAAGGTTGATGGATGAGACGCCTGCTTAGGTTCCCTTTCTGGTTCTCAGGAAATCTATGGAGGGGACCTTGCTGGGGCCCTTTATGATCACTCCCCCTTCAGTTGATCTCCAGACTTGAATAGATACCTCTCCCACACAAAACCCAGCTCTTCCCGGAAACTAACACCAAGCCAGGCCACTGGAGAGTGGAGAGCAAATGCCTTTTAGACGTGACTCAAAACAAAATCGGGTCTGTCCAGATTGGATCCCGAGGTCCTGCTCTGAGAAGCCTGGCTCCTAACCAGCCAGACAGATGACATTCTGCTGGTATTTGGGATGATGAGACTGGACAAAGAGCATTGTTTTGAAGTTGGAAAACATGGAGTTCATTTTAGATGTTAGTTAAGCTGTGTGACCTCCTGTGAGTGCCTTTGCCTCTCTGAGTCTCTTCATCATCTTATCTGTAAAGCAGGTGGAATAATTTGGATTTAATATGTTAGCCTTTGTGGTTTATCGAGATGGTGAAAGAGAAGGAAGCAGGCATGGCCAGGGTTGGCTGGTGAGGCTGACATGCCTTAAGGATACCTTGCCACCTATTTTAGGTCTTGCATGAAAATGGAGAAGTGAACAATGCTTAGGTTCTGCTCTTTGTAGCATCCTCCCTGCTCCCCAAGACAAGACAGCAGGGGCATATTCTTTGGAGGATGGGGCTGAATTGTCTCTGAAGATGGAGGTCCTATGAGTTTGCTTAGCAAATCTGTTTTGACATGTAGCAGTGCCCAAATCAGAACAAACATCAGGCTCTAAGTTTTCTCCCTCTCCTCTTCACCCCATACCCGTTTACAGTCCTGTTCCCAAATTAGCCACCATCTTGGCACAGGTGAGAATGGCTGCAGCTCTCTTTAGCATCCCGGGCTGCCCCTCTCAAGGCCCTCCTCCTGGGCCCCCATTCAGCCTATTTACCCCGCAGGATCGTTTGTTTTCCCACCCGCTTCCTGGCAGGCCAGAGTAGACTCTGAGGTTGGAGGAAGTTGGGGGGTTGGCCCCTCCCCATTCCAAACAGCCCAGCTCTGAGTTGGAGTTGTAAGTGGTCCCCTGGGGCCTGTCTGCGACGTGCCTGGAATTATCTGCTCCAGTGTGTTTGGCCATGTAGATCTGAAGATAACCCGACACGCTCTTCAATATTTCATCTCTGAGCAGCCGTGCCCCTTATCTACCAGATGAGGAGGCTGCACCTCAGCTGCTGACCCTGTCGTCACTGCTCCATGGCAGCTGCCACAAGGTGACTGGTGCAGACTAGGACTTCCCTCTTCTGCAAGTCCATGCTCCATCTCACGTGTGCCTGGCAAAGACCCAACCACAAGGCTCCAGGGAGGTGGTGCAAGGAGCCCTGGCCAGGAGAACCTAGGTCGGCCCCCTGATTCTCTGGGCTTCCGTTTCTACCTGCGGTAACAATGCCTGAGCCACAGAGTAGCTGGGAATGGCAGAAGTGATGTGCGAACGAGCTTTGAGAGCTGCTTTAAGCTGCTTTGCAAATGTGAGCTATTATTACTTATGGGCAAAACCTGTTTCCCTGCAGCACTGATTCTCAAAGCATCTGGCCAGAGGAGGCAGCCTACTGGGGGCTGGACTCTGAATCAGAGTGAAGTGATTCAAGGGTGCAAGTGAGCCCATTCCCCTGTCTTCAGGCAAGTCTGTGGGAATGAAGGCAGGGGACCTTCTCCCGAGAGCTGTCCTAGGGACATTTGAGGAAAGACTATATAAGGGGCTTGTTATGGTTTCGATAAAAGCTGACCCCCAAAAGCTGATGTGAGACAATCCAGGAAGGCCGAGGTAAAATAATTGGGTTATAAGAGCCTTAACTCAATCACAGAATTCATCCCCTGCTAGGCTGGTAGGGTGTGGCTGGAGAAGGGGGTCATTGGGGGCATACCTTTGGGGTATATATTTTGTTTCTGGAGTGGAATTTTTCTGTTTCCTACAGCCATGCCTTGAACCACTTCCCTCTGCCACACTTTTGCCATGATGCTCAGCCTCACCTTGAGCCCCGAGGAATGGAGTCAGGCTTCTACGGACCAAGACCTCTGAAGCCATGAACCCCTAAATAAACTTTTCCTCCTAAAATTGTTCTTCTTAGGTCTTTCAGTCACAGCAATGAAAAAGCTGAGTAAAACAAGCCTAAAATAAAAATTTCTAGGAATGACTTGAGAACCAGGATTCTTGGGGAGCTGTGTGGTGTGGGGAAGGAGCAGGGGTCATTGGCCATCCCTATGGGAACTGAATCTATGGGGGAATCAAGACTGAGACTAATTCTGCAGTCACAGTGGGCAGGTAGGGCTTTCTTGGCACCCAGGAAAGGGTGCTGTTCCCTTCCCTGTCCCTCCACATCTGATCCAGTTCATGCGTGCAGAGCACCCAGGGTCCCTCATGAGTTCCCTCAGTGCAGTCAAACACATCAAGGTCAGCTGGCATTGGCCTTCTGACTTTGTTCCCTGTGGTGGAGGGTGAGGAGGACAGGGGAACAGATACCACGGGGACAGCAGAGGCTGGAGACCCATAGGATGATGCCAGCAGGGAGTCTCCCACCTGCCCAGGAGGACCCTTCTGGAACCGAGCCTGGTGTTAGCCAGAGCATGTTTGCCCCCTGCCTGTGGATGGCTCTTACCCAGGACAGTGAGGCGTGCGGGGCGGGACCGGATGGCGGCCTGGATGGCTTGGCATTCATACACAGCATCATCTTGCAGCTCTGCCCGCAGGATCTTGAGGTGGTGTTCCCCTGACAGGTGGTTCCCTACCACCAGGTATTGTGGGTAACCTGTGGAGACAGTGGGCAGATGAAACAGATCAAAACATCCCACCCAAGTATACTTTTTCAGCCTGTTTCCAGATGGCTATTTGGAGGTGCTACAGGCACCAGATAGAAAAGCTGTTGTCTTGCAAAAAGAGATGCATTTGAACAGCAGACACCGGGAGAGGCTCTACCGTCTGATCTCCTCTATCTGCATAGAAAAGATCTTGTCACAGGAAGAAGGGATTGTGGGAATGGCACCTGTCCCACAGATGGCCTTGTGCTGACTGGTGCTGGGGTGACTTTATCTGCATGATGAGACAACCTTTGACCATGCATTTTCCTCCCTTCTTCCCTCCATAACTTGCATTGCCATCTCCCCTGCGGCAACCTCAAGAACCTGCTTCCTTCGGTGGCTCAAAATGCTATTTCAGCTCCAGCTATCTGGCCCTTTCTTTGAGTCTCCTCCTTAGCGGATGGTGCCCATGATTCTGTAAGATAATAAACTTATATGACTTTCCCCCCTCTGTTAATCTGTCTATGGTCAGTTTATTTCATAGGCTACAATTATTAGAACTTCAGAGGAAAAAGATAACATTTAGAACTTCCCTGCATAGCTCAGGGTAGCTAGGTCAGGGTGGAGGAACACTGGCCCTGATCTCAGTGTAAGAAGCACAAATCAAGAGTTTCCCAGAGTGTTGGAGTGGTGTGTGTATGTGTGTGTGTGTGTGTGTGTGTGTGTGTGTGTGTGTGTGCAAGGATATTGTTGGTTTTAAGTTTAGGAAAATTGGAGCAAAGCCCCTGTTAGGAAAAGAGAAAAGAAATGCGAATGCTAAGTGTGGTCAGATGCACCTGGGTTACTGCCCTTGAAAGTGAAGTCCACAAGCAGACAAGCGTTTGATAAGGAGACAAAGAGGAGAGGAGAGGAGACAGAAACAGAAACAAGACAGGCTGAGACTCAGAAAAGACAGAGTAAAAAAAGTAAGAGAGGAAAGAAAGAAAAAAGAGAAATATTTGGAGAAGGATCACGAGTGAATTTTGGAGAAAAACTTTGTTCCAGAATGGACAGGCGTAGAAATCCAGGCCTGGTCTAGGAAACTTGGGGCACTTTGAACCCTAAGTGGCCCTTTTTCACTCATTTCTACTACCCACCTACCAAGCCCCAGGGCTTGATTAAGCACTGGAGGCACTCAGGACACTTAGGAATTTGGGGCCCCTTATACCACTGGTGATGAATAATAGATAAATAAAAGTTTGAGGATGATAAATCATTAATAGGCTTTTCTGCTGCCATGTAGGGTTGAATATAAATGCTAACTTGAGTCAAAGCTGGCCGGGTTGGGACATTACTCTCTTTCCTGGATCTGGGGCCCTAAACCTTCTTAGTTTGTCCCGGCAGGATCCACCTTCCAGGCACCCCCCGACCTGAGCTCCACTTCCCGCTGTGTACCATGGGCTTACACACAGACCTGCCTCTCTCTTACTCTCTGTCCTGGTTCTTTTTTCTGCCTCTACCTACCCTCCAGCTGCCCCAAATGACTATTCTTTCTGAAGGACCTTCCCCAGGACAGTGGGATTTTCAGAACTTGACATGGGAGGAGGTGATTGGACACATTTGGCTTTTTAAAGAGGAGACAAGGGCTGGGTGCAGTGGTGCATGCCTGTAATGCCAGCAGCTTGGGAGTCTGAGGCAGGAGGATTGTGAGTTTAAAGCCAGCCTCAGCAATTTAGTAAGGCCCTAAGCAACTTAGCAAGATCCTGTCTTAAAATAAAAAAGGCTGGGTCTGTGGTTCAGTGTTTAAGTGCCCTTGGGTTCATCCTAAAAAAAAAGAAAGAAAGAAAAAAAAATAGTCCAGGACACCAGGAAGGGTAGTGAGGCCTCTATCACTGGCGATGTTCAATCAGAGGTTGGATGATCACCTCTCCAGTATGCTGCTGAGATGATTTCTCCACTGGATGAAAGAACAGAGTAGTTGAGCCCTAAGACCCTTCTACCTCCGTAGGCTCAGGGTGGTCCAGAGGTGGGACAGGGCTCCCTAGAGGCATCAGGGACCACCAGTGCCCTTTTCTGGTCAGTGGGTTTGCAGCCATGTCTCTCCACCAGGCCTGGGAGCATGCTCTGTGGGTGCCCATCATGCTACCTGCCCACCCGGCCTGCCACTGACTGGGGAGGGAGCCCAGGTAAGGACAGCTGGCTCACCCCTGGGCCTGGGAGAGGGACTTTGGGGGAGGAAGGGCTGGAAGCCAGTCCTCTCACAGCTGCTCGCCTTCAGTGCAGCTGGCTCTCCGCCCCCATCCCCTGCAGCCCAGCCTCTGGATCCCGCTGTCCTGTGATTAGTCTCTGGTCCCCTGCAGGCATCTTGGCTGGAGCTGCTGTTTTTGTTGTCTTGTAAGCTATCACCAGCAGGATTTCACTCTCATGAGCTGCTGAAAGCATCAGTGATGGGTTTGTTTGTATTTGCCTAATTAGGCAGTGAGCTGGAGCCGCAAAAGCGATGTGATCCCAAGGACTGGCAGCATCTTTGGAAAACAGACTCAGAAGCACAGATTCTGAGGATGTTCTAGCTCCTTCCACAGTATCATTATTCTCTGTCTACTCCCAAAGGAGGCAAAATATTTAGAGTTTGGGCTCACACTGGCTGGGTTTAAATGCCAGTCTTGCTCTTTTGTCTTGGGGGAGTTCTTTTTCTTTTCTTTTCTTTTTTTTTAATACTGGGATTTAACCCAGGGGCAATTTACTACTGAGCTACATCCTCAGCCCTTTTTATTTTTTATTTTGAGATGTGGTCTCACTAAGTTGTTTAGGGCCTTGCTAAATTGGTGAGGCTGGCTATGAATTTGTGATCCTCTTGCCTCAGCCTCTGGAGCCTCTGTGGGATTACAAGTGTGTGCTGCAGAGCCAAATATGTGATTTGGTTTCCTTATTTATTGGTGAAGGAGACAATACAAGTACCTCACAAGAGAAGATTAAACAGAATAAAGTTAAGTGCCTGGCGTACGTAAAGGTTAATTTAAATAAAAACCACTGAGAGTTAGAGGGGAGGTCTCTGTCTTTGGAAGGGAAAGCAGACAGGGTATGTGGACCCTTTGGGGCTAGCAGGCAGTGTCCTGTGCTTTGGGATTGGTTATATAAATGACACAATTTCTTTCTCTACCGTGACTCTGTTTATCTGTTAAATAAAGGGGAAATCCTTTTTGTCCCTCTGGATAATTGTAGATTTTGAAATTATATTTGAGAAGCACTTGAGTCTCTTAGGAGAAAAATGTGTTCTATCCATATGAGGAAGTGCATTTATAAATCATTTTCTTTGACCTGTGCTTCCAGCCTTAGTGACCAGAAAGTCACTCAGGTCTTCAGTGAGGGACTTATACCTGGTACACTAAGTGGGGTGACACAATTCAAACACAAGAGGACAGACCTGCCGCAAGCGGAAGTCCAACACTGGGCCTCAGTTTCCCTCCAGGAAAACCTTCAAGGTATTAAGGGTTCTACAGTACTTGCTGAGTGGGAGTGAGTTCTTTCCAGCTCCTGTCCTCATCAGGCAGGCTGGCAGTATTTATTGAGACTGATAAGCATCCATCATTATTGTCAGAATGCTGTTTTTGGGACAAGTGATCAAATGCAGGGTAGTTTTTTGTTTTTTGTTTTTTTTTTTAATCAGGAGCTTGAGCTCATGGGTTGTGTAGGAAGAGGGTCTACCTTTTTCCTCTAATTGGAGTCAAGTTGGAGAGGAAGTCAGACTCCAGTTCATGAGAGCCATTGTCCTTCAGCACCAAGCAGGCCTGGATCCTAGACTCCAGAAAGCCATTTAAGGAACTGGATGACAGAGGGACAATTATCCACACCACAAGGACCACTCTATGAACCATCCCTGGTGAGCTGAGACCTCCTCTTGGCCACTGACTTAACAAGACCCCTGTCCTTGAGCAAAGGCTGAACATCACTGATCAGGAACCCAAGTGGCCCAGGAACAAGCTGGGCCAACGTCAGCGCCATCCAGGGTGCAAGCAATTCTTGTTTAGGGAGGTTGTATCATTCTCCCAGTGGCTCCAGGGTAAGGGAGTTCAGAGTGTTTGAAATTGGCTGGTTCCCATAATACTTAAACTTTATGACAGCCCAGTATATTTTGGAGATATTATTGTGTATTTTATCCATGCTCAGCTGGGCTGCAGCATTCAAGCCCTGTGACTGCTATTGACCATGGCTATAATGTTTCAATGTACATTTTTGGCAAGACATAACTCACATTTTAAATATTAATTTCCCAGCCATCATGTTCCTGAGTGCACTTCGATTTTTATTTTCCTGCAGCTGTACACTATGAACAAGGCAAAGCTACTTCTCAGTTGAATACATATTTTTTACTCATCCTCCACCCTCAGCCATTCCCAAATCACAGGGAAATGACACCCAGATCTGTCCTTTTGAATTTTACTGTTTATGTCAAGCTTAGCAAGCAACCACGCGTCTACCCACCCCCAGGCAAAATAACGATGGCTAGTGGGTGAGTGACCAGGAGGAGGAAGCCATTCTTCTTCTCCCCTCGGAGAGGGGGTTGGAAAGGTGTATGGTGTACAGGACAGCCACTCACAATAGTCAGCAAATGGCACAACATGGGCACCAATCAGGGAGTTCATGGGCCAGGAGCTGTGGGAACCTCCCAGAGCTCAGTGTGGGGAACACCAGCCTGGGAGACTGAACCAGGTTTGGCATTTAATGTAAAACCTTCCTGTCTGAGCCGGTGCGGTGGCACATGTCTATAATCCCAGAGATTCAGGAGGCTGAGACAGGAGGATTGTGCGTTTTAGGCCAGCCTGGGTGACTTCACCCTGTTTCAAAAGCAAAAGTAAAAAGGGCTGGCTAAAAGGTAGAGCACCCCTTGGTTTAATCCCCAGTACCACAAATAACAGCAACAACAACTCTCACACACACACCCAAAAACAAAACAAAACAAAAAACTTCCTGTCTCCTCTTCCTATCATTAGATGACCTCTAAGGCTGACCAGGTTCTTTATGACTTTTTCAGTTATTTGATTCCCTTAATTGGGTGAGAAGGCAGATCACATCTTGATAAATGGGGGTTACATTTTTAGGCCAAGAAACAACAATGCTTAATTTCTGGAAATCGGACTTTACATGGCTTGTGCTTGACTTTGGCATAGATTCTCCAGGGCAACATTGGGCGAGGCTTAGGACCCACTCCCAGAATGGAGTGGTTACTTGCAGTTTGTCACTCACAGCCAGAAACGCTTGAATTCCTAGGGATTCTAGACTTAGGCCTCGCCGAGCCTGACTCTGACCAGGGAGCTAGAGCGAGAGCTGGAGGTTTGATCCCCTGCACTCTGTGATGGGAAATGGGAGTTCTCTAGGGGAGCGGATGGGTGGGTAAGGCAATGGCAGGACTGGGCCAGTGTGGGTGGGGTCTGGAGGTACTCACTCGAGAGGTCTCTGCCTACACCCAGAGCCAAGCCATCTTTGATCCACAGAACGAATCCATCGTATTCAGGGATGGCACACAGCAGTGTCACTGGCTGTCCAGATACCACCACCTGGTCCTGGGGTTGCTGGCTGAAGGAGTAGACTTGGCCTAGGAAGGAGACAAGCACAATGGTCAGGTATGTGTAGCATCTGGGAGGCTTCCCTCCAGTTCTGGAAACAGCTGAGGCTGGCCTAGGAGACCAGGCCTCCCCAGAGGGCCTCCCTTCCTACTCCTAGCTTTATCCCCTCCTTTCAGGGACTGGCTTCAGACTCCAGCCCCTCCGTTCAGCAATCCCCATCACTGACACTGGGGACCAGCCAGCACCCAGTATGCATGGGGCTGGCCACGCCCTCTCTTCACTTGCTTGGGGAATGATATGGTTTGCGTTAAACCTGAGAATCCAAGAAATCAGATTATTGTTCTATTTCTATGACTATCATTCTAGTAATCCAGAGGGCTGATGGCAGTGCTGTGTGGCAGAAAGTGCAGTGGAGCTGGTAGCTGGATCTTACCCGGTTCTTGTGCCCCTTTCTTTTCTGCAGCAGACCCTGCCCAGCCTTACTCTTACTTGGAGAAAATCATCTGTGGTGCCTGCACCTCCCATCCATACCGCCAAACAAGACGGCCAGAACCATCCCAGCTATCGGTTCGTACTTTACTAAAGAAACACACTGACCATGCGTGCAAGATGCCAAGCTCTGTTCTGAGGCTTTCAAATATTAGCTCACTGATATTTTCATTCTTACAATAACCTTAAAAACAGTAGGCACTATTTGTATGCCCATTTTCCAGATGAGGAAGCTAGAGACAGGGAGCTGAGAAAAAGTAATGGAAGGTGCATTGGTTAATTACTTACCAGCACTGGGTTCCCTCCCGACCTCCTGCACTCATCTGAGCATCCTCCACCCCCTCTGCAGGGATCTGGGAAAGGAGGTCTCTGGGGTTAACTGAATTGCCTAGGGAACCTTCTAGTGGCAGGGTGAGGGCTGCAAATATAAGTCTGACTCTAAGGCTATGTTCTCCTCTACTGAGATGTGGGTGCAGTTCCCTAAGCCTGCTGGTCCAAGGGTCTGTGTTCCCTGGGTGGCTACAGTCAACTGTACAACAGGACGCTGACAGGCACTGAGCCTCTGGCTCACAGTGTGACCTGTGCTTTACACGCCCCCCTTCTCCTGTAGTACACTTAATTATACTTTGAGGCAGAAATATCCCCATTTTATAACAAAGAAACCAGGATCAGAGAGGCACAGCAAATTGTCCAAGGTCAAACAGCTAATGAGTGGTGGTGCTGGGGCTTGGACTGCAGGTCCATCTGAGTTCTGAGCCCTCACTCTTTCCCTACCCACTATCCCACAGGTAGCGATGACCAAAGGGAAACAGAGCCAGTGCAGCTCTCCTTTCCCACCTGGCACCACAGACATCTTGGACACTGGCTGCTGCTCATGGAAGGGCAAACCCCAGGCTCAGACTATGCACTGGGCTCAGTTCTCAGTAGCAGGTGGCCTCAGCAGGGAGGGGGTGGCGGAGCCTCCCCCTCCCCCGACAGCATGTGGCAGACAGGCAGGTAGTGGGGTTCACAGCCTGATGAGATCCCGGCCGTGTCCCCAAGGAGTCTCATTAAAAATCAAATTGGCCTTGAATTGTGGGAGTAACACTTTTTATTCTGATCTGAGCTTTACAAATTAGATTTCATAGGACATTTTAATCAGCTATGCGTGGTGGATTTCTCTATCTCCCTCTCTCTCTCTCTCTCTGTCTCTTGAAGTTTTCTGTTGTAATTAGACTGTTTTTGGCACCAAAACAGGAGAGGAAAGGAGGGAAGAGATGAGAGAGGAAAAAGGGGAAGAGGAGGGAGAGGTGGAGAAGAGCTGAGGAGGGAAGTGAGGACAGCTGGAGAGGAAGTAGGGAGCTGTGGAGGGAGGAGGGGTGAAGGAGAGAGAAGGAGGGGGGGCAGAACGCCTTCCCCCAGGCCCTTTTCTCACTGCTATAATGGTGATTTCACAGCTCATTCTTTTATCTCAAAATCTTCGTGGAAGAAGGACAATGTCAGGGCATCAGAGGTAGTCGCCAAATATTGTGCTATAAGAGAGAATTACCAGGTTGTCAGCCTGGAGCTCAAGGGGCTGTAATGAGAAGTCCCTAAATGAAGTGGTGCCTGAGCCCTCCCAAATGTCTCTTATTAGCCATGGGTAATTGTCCCATTCAGCCTCCACCCCTCCATCCTGCTTCTGCTTGGTGGAGGCAGCAGGAAGCATTGGGCAAAGGCACCTGGGGATTTGGGGGTGCAGAAGGCATCCACAGGACAAGGGTGAGTCCTGGACTGTCACCATGGAGACCAGGCTCTGGAAGACAGCACAGAGCAGCTCAGTGGAAGTGATGGGGGTCGGGGGGGGGGGTAAGCTCAGCATGGTCTGAGTCCCTTTGGATGGTGTCTCAGGACCAGGA
The DNA here is from genome assembly GCA_004027875.1 of Aplodontia rufa. Lineage (NCBI taxonomy): Eukaryota > Metazoa > Chordata > Mammalia > Rodentia > Aplodontiidae > Aplodontia > Aplodontia rufa. The sequence continues at coordinate 65,098 of PVKS010001310.1, forward strand.
GATGCTTCTGAAAACACCTGCAGCCTGAGGGCTATGTGGAGCAGGAGAGGGCCCTGAGTCTCCAGAGAGGATCTGAGCAGGCTACAAGGCACAGAACCCCACATAGTCACCCTGAAGGCTTCAGGGCTCACACTTTGCCTGTTTCGACCCACTGGGGTTTTCTGTGGAAAGAATGTTTCTACTGGGGAGATGGAAACACAGGTTCATCTCACAAACCACCGAAAAGAAAGACGTATTTATTTGGGGGGAGTTAACGGTGAGTATGCTAAGAGACAAATTTCCTTTTTGTTCAACTTTAATTTTTGTGCATTATGTTAAGCCATCCCAGGTTCTTTGAAACCCGAGATGCTTTTTCAGGTTTTTTTTTTTTTTTTGTTTGTTTGTTTGCTTTTATAGAGCTGGGGACTCAACCCAAGGGCTGCGCATGTGCTAGCTGAGTACCCTACCACCGAGCTACACCCTCAGCACCTCCGGTGAACCTAAAATGCTATTGATTACGTAGAGTAGAGCAGGGTTGGGGTGCTGTGGAGGACAGGATGTGGAGGGTGGCCCCACTCTCTCCTCGTCCAGGGTTCCTGGGGGGCGGTTGCCGGCCACGGGTGCGGGTTACTGCCAAGAGCGCTCTCCACATGATGTGCTCCCTGTTTTCTTCTCCCCGTTTTATTTCCTACTCCAAAGAAGCGAAATGTGATGAGCTAGGAATCACTTTCTATGACATCCCAGAGATGATCTTGAGGGGACAGCCACTTCTTGAGTACATTTGTGTATTCTGCGCACAGCAACTAAGACCCATTGTGAGGCAGGAGCCCTGGTCACCTTGTGAGAAGGAGGTGAGTCTTCACCAGACTGGAACCATCAGAGGGAGCACAGAGCAGGTGCTTCATCCACCAAGCTCCTGCTCTCAGTGTAAACGCAACACATCGTCATCACGACCCCAGGTCACCACAAGAGCCTCCCGTCTTATCTGATGAACACCTGGCGGTCAGTGCCTCCCTTTTCCTCTCTCTGTTTTAAAAAAATCTGCCATGCTGGGGAAGGAACCCAGGACTTGTGTACACTAGACTGTTCTGTACCTTGGTGCTATATCTCCAACCTTCTTGCTTCATTTGCCATCTGTCACCATTTCGGAGTCTGGCCCAGCTCTCTCAGACTCATCCTTTCACCTCTATTTCTTCTGCTACAGCCCAAAGCCCGTCCTCATTGCCACCATATGTATCGTTTCAACACACCCTGAGGCTTCCCTCACCCCTCCACGGCACAGGCCACCTTGGATTTTCCTTCTTACATTACCCCTCTCTTTGGGCCTCCCTCTATTGGACAGCATGTCACCTTCTGTCCTGAGTCACATGCTTCTCCACAGACTGACTCCCCTTCTCTCTGGGTGTGCCTAGCACCCTGTGCTAGTTGCTCACTAATGTGACCTGCTCCGTGTCCTTCTTCCATCATCCAGGGGTACCCCTCCTTACCCAACCCTCCCCAAGCAATGCCATCCATCATTCAAGGCTCCATTCTCAGGAAATTCCTGTTACCCAGAGCGATCTTTGTCTCTTTTCTCTCCTCTTCCCCACTTCCCCTTTTTTCCTCCCTTTCATCACCTTCATTTTTCTCCAAAAGTTTGTTGAGCACCTACTATGTCTGATGCTGAAACAAAAATGAAGAGTGTTCTTCACTTGAGGGCAGAGGCCACAGCTGTCTCTTCCACCTCTGTGCCCCAGAACCTGGCCCAGTGTGTGAACATCGAATGCCCATCTGTGTGCTTGCAGCCAACTTACCCCAGTTTGTCTCCTGAGATTGGTGGTCACTGTAGGGAAATTGTTTTTGCATTATGAACTACTGACCATGCAGAAATTGTGTTGAGTACACCATACAGGAGAAAAGTGAAAAATACAGGGGAAGGCCCAGAGTCTCCGGGAATCAGGGTTTGCAGAAAAAAAAAATACTGAGTTATTCATGTGAGATGCACTGGCTGCCAGGTCCAGCTCTTGGAAGGACACACTGCACCCACAATGTGTGGTGGCCATTACTACCCGCTTTTTGCAGATGAACTGAGTGCCACAGTTTGGATCTTAAATGTCGCCCAAAGGTCCAGGTATTAAAGATAGTCCTCAGGTTGGCCCTGTTTGGAGGTATTGGGAAGGAAGAGGTCTTTAGGTCACTGAGGGTGTGTCCTTGAAAGGAACTGTGGTACCCTGGTCACTTCCTCTCTCTTTTGTTTATAACCACAAGTTGAGCAGTTTTTCTCTGCCATATGCTCCCTGTCATTGCCATCAGGCACCCCCACTAGAGGCCAAATGCAGTGAGTCTGCTGTATCATGCAGTGGAATCTTCCAAACTCTGTGCCAGAATAAAACTTTTCTCTTTATGAATTGCTTATCTCAGGTGCTTGTCACAGTGGTGGAAAGCTGATTGACACCTGGAGGCTCACAGAAAAGAAGGGACCTGCCCAAGGTCACCTGGGTAGCCTGGGTGCAATTCAAAGTCAAGAGTCTCTGGCAGCAGCTCTCACCACTATCTTATTTTGGGTATTGAATTAAGGACCTGGAACCTGGATTTCGATTCTCAAGCTAGTATGCACCCCATCAACCAGACAGGTTCCTAGAGCATCGAAAGGAGGCACAAGATCTTTATAGTGAAGGTGTTTCCCCTGTTCTTCCCTAGGTTTCTGTGGCCTGCTCCCCAGTTGTGGGTCAAAAGACTGGGCTGGGTTGAGTGTGACTTATAGTACTGGCCACCACCGGGAGGGATAAGAGAAAGGACATGTACCGGCTTCTGTTACTTACAATTGTATGAAAACTGCTATTTATATAATGACCATTTTATATGCATTTTATAAATAATATATATTCTATAAACAATTATATCAGACAGTTCACAAGTCATGATAGTTTGACTTAGCAATTTTCAACTTTATGATGGTGTGAAAGTGATCTGCATGCAGTAGAAACCATTCAGTAAATTTTGAATTTGATCCTTTCTCAGGCTAGCCATACCTGGTACAATCATTTCTTGCAATGTGGGCAGTGGCAGTGCGCTACAGCCTCAGGTTAGACACATGATGGCAGGGAGGAGGGCGAAGAACAACAACTGAGCCTCTGCAGCTTGCTAGACTAGGATTGTTGGTGTGTTAGGTGTGTTACGTGCCTTTTAACTTATGAGGGATTTATCGAGATGCAACCCCATCGTAAGTCATGAAATACTATAAGTCATATTTTTATTGTTATAAAATTCATAATAACTAACTTTTGCTGAACGTCAAGCATGTAATAAGAGCTTTTCATGATTATTTCATTGAATTCTCTCAAGTCCTATGATGCGGGTATTGTATTAGACCCAGGTAGAGATGAGGTTGTCTGGGGCCCACGGTTCTGGCAGTGAGGAGAGCTCAGCCCTAGAAGTCTTGTTTCAGAGATGTATTCTAAGGTGCTTATTTGAATCCTACACACTTTACTATGCAGTCCTCGCCCTCCAGGAGCTCACAGAACTCCCTGGCCTTGGCCAGTGCTGAAGGGTGTGGGCTAACTTCCTTCACCTGTCATGGGTGTTCTGTCCTCGTGGGCATGACTCTCTGGGTGGATGAGAGTGGACAGCCTAGCCAGGGAAGCTTCCTGAGAGGGTGAGTGTGAGCCTGAGGGTGCTCTGATGACCCTGTCCCTAACAACCACATCAGCCTAAAGAACCCTCCTGTCCCTTCACCTGTGGATTGGCAATCTTCTGGGATGGAGGAGGTAGCATAGTGGTAATGAGAGGGACCAGGGAATCTGAGTGCTCTAGGTCTGGAACCTGGCATCTCCACTGACTTGGTGGACTTGACGAACCTCAGTTTTCATATCTATAAAATGGGGACAATACCACCCACCTCAAAAAGTCACCATGGAGATGAAGAGAGGGTGTGCATCTGGACCATTTGTCTCAGGGTCTGGCTCATAAAAAGAGCTCAGTGGAAATGGCTCTTTTTCATCAGGAGTGCTTTTCTCCCCCAAAGCTTCCCCCTGCCTTGAATACCAGGCCTTGTGTTGTTGACTTCCATGGGGGTGGGGGTGGGGATGGGAAGCATGGCCTGGAACGACAGCTGGCTCCCTGTTAACATGAGTGGGGAAGGTGGGGTGGGCTTTGGCTCATTGAGGAGCCAATATTTCATGAAGGAGGAACACGGTTTAGTTCCCTTGTGTGCTCAGGTGGGTCTTAAGGCTAGCCTTTGGGGTGGACAAGCACAGACGTCTGAGCAAGTGGCCAGCTGTGAGCCACACCTTGTCTGCGGGGGAGGAAAGGTAGGCAACAGTGCCACACGGGTATTAGGGGGCTGCTAGGCTTTGTGGAGTTGGGAGGATGCCCTGTGCCATTGAAGGCCAGTTTGGTTCCTTGTGTGCCTAGCTTGAGTTGGCTTCCATTTGTAGAGAAAGGCCATACGTGTGTGTTCTGTGCAGCGGGGTGGCATGGGCTGGGTGGAAATGCATTTGATTGAACTCTCCCACATTTGGTGGGTCTGGAATCTGCAGAAAAATGTTCTGCTTGCTGCAAGAAAAGTTCCTCTTCCTGGAAGGGAGGGGACCCTGCAAAACCAGAGACCAAGAGACTCTGAGAGGAAGCTGAGCCAGAACCCTGAGTTGACTGCCTCCCCTGTGCCAGCCCTGCATGCTCAGGCTGCTGTGGCCTGGGCAGGCCAAGGAAGCACTTTACCAAGGACTTTTCTAGCACCATGGTAAGGAAGGAAGGGCTACTACTGGACTAGAGAGGAGACACAGGGAGGTGGCAGAGTTGGAATCCTGTCAGTGCTCTCTGTCTCAGAAGGAGGAGCAGGAGGAGGTGGAGGGGCTGAACAGTGTGGCTGAGAAGGTCTAAAAGGTGAGCTTGGTTGGGGCCATCCTGCCATATGTGCACCCACGCAGCAGTGCTGAGTCAGTGTGGCTGGACCAGTGACAGTGGCAGTGGGTGCTGGTGAATGGGACATCTGGTGATCCTAGTCCTGGGGTGTGGCTGGGAGCAGGCTGCCGGGGTCCTTCCTCCATCTCCTCCTGCCCTTGTTCTCCTGCCAGTTGTTCCCAGATCTCTGTCCTCTGCTCAGGGTGGAGCTGAAGCAAGGTACACAGCTTCTCCCTCCCCAGGGCTCCTCCAGTCTGTTTTGTCCATGTCTCTGCAGGTCTCCCCTCCTTGCTATCTCCTCCATTTCCATCAGCCCCCCAAGCACCTGGCCTAGGCTGTACCTCCTTGCCCCAGTCTTGCTTTGGGGACCAGCAGTACAAGAGAGCATCTGGCTTGGGAGGTCCCCACTGTCTACAGTAAAACATTGAAAATGCTGAAGACCCCATGCTCATGGTCAAGCTCACACACCTCTGGCCCTCCCTCTGAGGCCAAGCTTCCATCCCCAATTATTTTCTGGGGTGAGAAGAGGTGTTTTGACATGGAAGGCTGAGGTTACAGAGGCCGACTCATGAGAGTGATGGATTTCCAGCTGTGCACTGGAGCCCGGCTGCTCTGGTGCCAGGGCACCCAGGTGTGTTTGGGGGACTGATGGAACTGGCCTCTGGGCCCTATCACCTCCCCAGCCAGAACTTTTCTGCTTCTATTACATGTCAACGACCTCAGGTTTTGATTGAAAAATTCTTATCCTTACAGAATGTTAGAAAGCATCTGGTTTAGAATTTCTGGAAGGATCCCCCCCCCCCCCAGGGGGCAGCAATGCTAGCTGAGGAAGCAAGGTGACTGTGCCCAAGCCTTTGTGGATCTTGGCCCCTCCTCCCCATTCCTTCCTCATTTTCCCTCTAATCCCCACTTACCCGCTGTCCCACTGAACCTTTCCACCTCCCTGAAACCCTCTCTTCCTCTGCACAGGCCCAGGCAGCACTCCGCCCTCAGGGCCACCTGGGAGCTCTAGACGGGAGAGTGGTCTACAGGTCTTTAAGAACCAAGAGTCCATGGTGCTGTGGCCCCTGTGTGTGCAGGGGAGGTAGGAAAACAGTCAGTGTCACTACACCTATGGTAAGTGTGTTTCTAAGGGGCTCTTAGAAACCATGGTACTCACTCATCCCTGCCACCCACAACTGTCAGTCCCCAGTCTTCTGAGAATGTGTTCTGGTCCTCCAGTGTCCCAAATCTGTTGTTACCCCATCAGCAAACATCTTTGTACTATGGTTGCACAGTGGTGGTAAGAGGTGACCATCTAGGGCCAGCATGCACGACTGCTAAAGCATGGGGCATGGGATAGTTTGTGTGACAGGGGAGGTAAAGCCTCGGTGCATGCTCTGCACTGAGACTGATGGGGGTAGTAGGAGTGCTACATGTCCCTCTGTCCCACTGCCATCTCCCTCTTATCTCCCTCTTTTTTTTTTTTTTGGTTCAGGCATTGAATCCAGGGATGCTTAACCACTGAACAACATCTCCAGCCCTTTTTAATTTTTATTTTGAGACAGAGTCTTGCTAAGTTGCTGAGGCTGGCTTTGAACTTGCAGTTCTCCTGCCTCAGCCTCCCAAGCCTCTGGGATTACAAGAGTGCACCTCTAGGTCAGGCATCTCCTTTTGATCCATGTTTCAGGTCAGCTGGGAGGCCATCAGAGTCTGGTACAAAGGTGCACCCATTCTCCTTCCCCATCTCGGATTGGTCACTTAGGCTTCCCAGCAGCAGGTTGAAGGGAGGTGAAATTCATCCTCAGCCACACTTGGATAGAATGTATGAGACAATTGGAATGTGTGTCTTCGCTTCTGAGGAGCCTGTGTTTTGCCAACACCTGTGCACACCCACCCTCATGGCTATGGGCAGGGCAGCCCAGCTGAAATCCTGCTACCTTGGTCTCAACTCTCTGGACATCCAATGAAATTTACTAAGTTTGTGGATGGTCACACTTGATCACAGGTCTTTAGATTACAAGGGATCAAATGATCCATTTCTTAGGTAATATGAACCTCTTTTGGGGTTTAAGAGAGGATGGCTTCAAGCATGGGAGTTGGGGAGGAGCTGGTAGAGAAGCTCCAAGGAGGAAGAATCATGATATGGGGAATGCGATGGAGGAGAAATGTCACTTTGGTATAGGAAGAACTATGAGTGATGAATACGCATCCTTAGCCACCCACTTGGAATACTTAACCTGTGGGTCATCTGCCAGGGTCTGTGTCCTGGACAGTAGGAAAAAACAGGATCAGTTTTGCTAGAGGAGGAGCTCTGATCCTGTCACTAGCAATGTGATCTGAGGCAAACTCCTCACCCTCTCTGAACCTTAGTCTCCTTATCTGCAAAATGGGGAGGGTACACCTACATTGAAAATCTACTGTAAGGGAGACAGGCCTTAATGATCCTGGCATGTAGAATGCACTTCAGGAATGACTGTTCTTATTTGCATCATAATCCAGGACTGTTAAAACGGGGCCAGAGCAGCACCTGTCTTGAGGGGTCCTGGATCCAGCAGAGAATGGAGTTTTTTCATACCTGAAGCCTGGCCAATCAGATGTCTACTTCTTCCTATCCATCAGTCATGCAGATGAAAGATTGGGGGCCTCTGGCTCTGCTGCAGCCCATCCCAGCTGGCCTCAGAGGCTCCTGGAGCAGCAGGTCAGCCATGCAGAAAGGGCTCAGATATCACTGTCTGCTCTGTTATTAGTGACCAATTGGGGAAGGCTTACGAACACTGTACTGGGGATATTTATCGCCAGCTTTCTCCCAGCCCGAACATGCAGCAAATTGCCCCTTATGAGCTTAAAGAAAACTATGCTTGTTTTGAGAAGCAAGCAAATAGGAGGAGGGGAAAAAGAAGGAGCCAGATCAGCAGAACAATGCCAGGTGGGGAAGAAAGGGACGCAGGCAGGATGGCCTAGATCCTACCTGATAGTCCAAGTCATGACTTCTACTCTTTTCCTGCTGCTCAGCACTGGGCCTACTCCTGATACAGGGGAATGAGTTTTGGGAGATTTTGGACCCACATGTTCAGATCTGAGTTTTAGAAAGATCATAGTGATGACACTGGGGAGGAAGTGTGCAGGAGGATAATATGAAGATAGGAAAATTGATCAGGAATATTTTGCTGTCATAAGGGCTCAGGCTAAAACTTTATCAGCAGAAAGAAGAAAATGGTTTTAGGAGCCATTTGGAGATAGAATTGATAGCACTTGATAGGGGATGAGAAAGATGGAAGCTTATGGGCCCCCAGAGCCTGGCTTGCAGGGCAGGATGATGGTGGAGACTTGGGCTCTCTCAGAAGGAAAATTGACTTTACCCAAGCATGGCAGCACACACCTGCAATCCCAGCAGCTGGGGAGGCTGAGGCAGGAGGATCACTAGTTAAGTCCAGCCCTGGGACAACTTAGTGAGACCTTGTCTCAAAACAAAATTATAAAGAGGGCTGGAGATGTAGCTCAGAGGTACAGCATGCCAGGATTCAATCCCTAATTATTTCTTGCCCTCTCCACCACACACAAAAGGAAAGCTGGTTTCAGGTTGGGACAGTGAGCACAGAGTCCAGCGTATTACTGGAGGGGGCTGGAAGTCATTAGGTGAGGACATCCAGGATGTAGCTGGGTGTCTGGTTCTGCAGCTGGGAGGAAGGTGTGATCACCTCATACCTACTGAGGACTGGGCCTAGGAAAAGTGTTTCCACAGCTTCTCATCTGGGACTTCATTTCCGAATATGGAAAGTTATAGACATTGATGTGACTACATTAAAAGGGACAAATTTACTGTGGGCTCAGTTTGCTGGGACCAACTGACTGTGGTGGAATATCTAACTCTCATCAAGGTTTGTACAGGGTTTGAGTTCTTTTGGGATGGTAGGAGGTCACCTAGCCTTGTGTTTGGAATAGGAAACATGTGGAAACCAGAAGAACCAGGCAGGGGTAGGAGATGGGGTCATTTTGCCAGTCTGTGCTAGACCTTTGCTGGGAGAGAGACTTGAAAGCACTTTTAACCTAACATTGCCATCTGCAACCATTGGTTGTGATTCTGAGACACAAGTGAGGAAAAGCCTGCCAATATCACAGATGTTCCAGAAACTACTAGAATTTTGTTTGGGCTTTCATAGGTGAGCCAGACTCTTCTTCCCAGGGATGGATGAGGGGCAGGAAGTGTCAGGGCACATTGTCCACTCTTACTCCTTGCTGGGGCAGCCCAGCAGTCTGCGATTCTCCCAGGCTCACACTTCTCTCCTTAGCATACACAATTCCCCAAGGTTGTTCTGGACAGCCTGGGTCTTTAATGAAGAGCAATCAGGCTGACCGAGGCAGGGTGAGTCCAAAGACACTATAAATCCTTTGCCTACTGATTACCAGCCTGCAGTCCCAGTCAGAGCCTGCCCTGTGCTCATTAGGGGCAGGGAGAGGGGCTCCTCCATCCAGCCAGCCAAGGTCTGGATGCCAAGAAGACACCGATAAGTGCTGCTGGAAATACGGACTCTGGTGCCTGTGAGAAAGCCCATCCATCCCTGCCTGAGGTCACCTGGAGGTGGATGGGGACAGCAGAGCACTGAGGGTACACACAGGTGGTGGGAGGGTGTAGAAGGGAGGCACCCAGCAGCCCATGAAGTGGGGTCCTTGACTCTGTCTCAGGCCTGTTGCTGCCTGGTCAAGGGACTCAGGCCACATTTCTGTCTTTGTCTGCATCTCAGTGCTTTGTGATTTCCGGTTTGGAACATTCACTCACTGAAACTGTCACTGGAGAAAGGCTAGGAAGAAGTGGGGGAGGAAGGAAGTGGTGCTGAAGACCAGTGATAGAACTATGTGGAGGGGACTGTCATTAGCCCCTGAGGGCTCGGAAGGCCTTGACTGTGGGCAGAGAGCACATCCACAAATGTCTTTTGAAGGCTCATCTTGGGTACCACTGGGACAGGCTGGAGTCTGCCCATGATGCTCAGCACTTCTTCCCCCCATTTTTAAAAATTTTATTGAGGAGTTGTGTTGTTGTATAATCATAAATGCATATGTAGTAATAATACAATATGCCCCTGAGCCTAATCAGAATCACCCCCATATCACTGACACCCCAGTCTTCCATATTTCCCCCCATAACAAATATAGATGTCTGTCTATACATACATAGGTATGTATAAATATGTCTTTCTCTCTTTTCTAAAGCATACAGTACAGACTTGCAAAGCTGGGTCCTTGCCATGAGCACCCAGACCCAGAAAGTACCAGTGTGGCCACCTCTTAGTTGTGTGCCTTGGGCCTGACTGTCTTTCCTTGAGGCTCAGATTCTACTTCCATAAAATGCAGGGTCTAGACTATTAGTTTATCTGTCATGCCCCTTCCTTCCAACCTCAATACTCTGCATTCTAATTTATCCAAGTCTTATTTTAGGGGAAAATAATTTAAAAATTCTCTCAAGGATTCTTGGCCTGTTTGGGGAAGATTCATGCCCTAAACATTATCTGTTTAAAGCAAATATCTTAAAATATTCATTTTATGCTGTCGTAGACCTTGTCAGTCAAAGTGGTTCTAAAACTTCCATGTGAGTAAGAGTCACTGTCAGAATTGGTTAAAAACACACCTTCCGGGACTCCAACTTGGGGGGTTTGAGTTAGTGGGTCTGTGCTGGGCTGAGGAATCTGCATTTATCAGCTTCCTCCTGAAACCTCCTGGTTTCCATCACATCTGAGAAGCATCCTTGTATGCAAACAGCATGGAAGGGGCTCTGTGGCTGGGTTCTTTCTAGCTTTGGTTCTCAAGGTCAAGGTGTGGCCTTGATCAAGCTGCTCTTTCCCTGATTGCACTTGGTTTGTCCAACTGCTTAGTGAAAGCTCTGGACAAAGTCAGAAGTTTTCACATCTTTTAAGTTTATGCAACTCTTTTGTCATGGAAATCTTACGTGGAACTCCAAAGTATAAAATGATTTGAGACAGAGTTGAGGTAGAGCCATTGGCCCTCTGCCAAGGTCTCTCTGTGCAATGTTCAGAGGTTCAGAAGATGCAGTGTGGTTTGGTCTGCTGGTGCTCCGTGAAGGGCAATGTGACCATGTCCCACTGACCCATATGAATGTAATCCCAGTACCCTGTGACACTGTGTAGCTGAGGCATGCTGGCCTTGAGCACAAGGTCCTTTGGCTCCCTTCCTAACCCTGCATTGAGATCACAGCTTAAAACTGGCTCAGAGAGGAGTCTTCTTGTGGCTGCAGGAGTTGTTCTCAATGTCCTGAATTCCTCCCCTCTTGGATACTAAATATAATCAACTCTTAATTATCTTTGGTAATGGAGAAGAGCAAGGGTGTGAATAACTCAAGTGATGGACGGTCCAAAGTAATTAATAATCCTAAGTAACATTTATTTTTTACTTTGCAATGCATTTTGGTATTCATGTTTGAATATGGATGTGTTTGATGTTCTGGGAATTTTTAATACTTAAAACACACACACACACAACCTGATGATGGAGCTCCCTCCCTGTCTCCTAGTCATCTGGATGGAGAACATCACCTCTGATGCTGGTCCAAAGCTCATGCTGGCTACTCTGTCACCCTCCTCTGCTTAGGCCTTTCCAGCTCACACCTTCCCCAGGAAGGGATGGGGATATTAACTGATTTTGTCTTTAAAGGACTTTCATTCCCTTTGGGCCTCATGCAAATAAGAGCAAAATAAGAAGCTGTGAAATGTTAACAGAGGACTTCATTAAGCAATCTTGGTGATAGCATTTGCCAGGAATGGGGACAATTTGCCAACAGATAATTGAGAGCTGACTATATATGTGTCCTAATTAAAAAAAGTGATTCTTCTTTTCACTGCCCTGGGATTCTGGGCCCAGTCTTCTGGTTGGTTTGGGATATTAACTACAACTAACTCTTGTATACACTTTATACTTCACAAAGCACTTCACATCCATTATCTTACTTCATCCACCCTCACAGCACCCTGTGGAGAAGGTTCGATCATCAGCCCTGATGTAGTCTTGAATAGCTTAGGCTCGAAGCCTACCATCTCACTGTAAGATTACCCTCCTGATTCAGCCCTCCTCTACCCCACTCTGCTTCTTTTATCACCACTTAGTAGGGGCCCTGGCAAGGGCTCCAATTATTTGTAGCAGCCTGAGAATGCAGCAGCAAGGAGAATAAAGCTAACTTTCAATGACTGCCCAGTCTCCCTGAGTGTTTGAAGTGCAAATGTTGATGAAGGAGAGATTTTGTGCTGGAAGCAGTTGAGAAAAAGAAGATGAGGTAGGCTGGCTCCTGAGGACACCTAGGATGGGAGGAGGGTTTTTCTTCCTTTCCAGGAGGCTCAAGCTGGGTCTCTGAGCCCAGGCATCTCAAAAGATGGTTGACCACAGGGAGGATGGAATCAGCTGTGACGGAATGCCCTGGAGGCAGGGGTAGCCCCAACTCCAGGTTAGCCATTTTTATAACAATCTTGAGAAGATGAGAAAATGGAAGCTCAGAGAGGTTAAATAACCCAACCAAGGTCACAGTGTGTACTGGATTAGTTCTGGTCTTTTTTTTATACAACAATATTGGGTCAACAGAGGGTGTTTGCTCTGTGTGTTTCCTCTTCAGGAAGCAGAGGAATGACTTCAGTTCTCCCATTGCATTCCAAACACAGATATGAAATTGCTGGGACATCTGCTTTATGTCCTCTGTTCACAACCCTTGCCCCACCTACAGACCAGGGAAATCTTTAATATTCCTGAGGTGCCTTTGGGGCTGAGATCAGCTCTATGAATAATAATTTAGGGCAAAAATCATCTGCACCCAGTCCAAGGGATTGCCATTTTAAACCCTACACTGGTGCAACCCCATACAGAAGTGGATCCCTTTAATAGCTTTCTTAGCTCCATCCTGGGTTGGTGAATAATGACTTCCATTCCCTGCACTGCTGGAGCCTTGGGCCTTTGCAACAGCCACTGTGGTGCTGAGCCACTTGTTTGTTGCTAGACGACCCAAAGAGGACCAGCTGGTGCCTGGCGAGGCCTTCTGCTGGGCATGGGATCGGGGGCAGCGAAAGGTTGCTATGTTGGGCCCCATTCCTGCCTGCCTCCCAGGACATCTCTATTTCCTGGCTGGAGTGCCCCTGGAGATGTCGACAGCTCCTCTAATAGGAGAGTTACTCATGGCTTCACTTGAGAGAACAGAGCAGCTTTCAAACCTCCTCCCCTAAACGCAGCAATATTTGGTAACACTTGGCGTCTTGGGGAGAGAATTCATGTCCGTAATTAGTTACTGTATATCACTGTTAGTACTCTGCTCAGGATTTACTGGGCAAATACCATTTAACTGCACAATAACTACAGGTCCTTGCTGCTTATTGGGTAATTTACTAAGGCTGGGAGAATGGGGCAGGAGGGAGGCTGAATAGGAGGTATTGTAACCCCTTGAATCAAACTTTATGAGTTTGGGTTTGGCAAGGAGGCAGCTGCTTGTAGCCAGCTCTCATTGCTTTGTTTTGCAGAATTGGTTGGCAGATTGCTTTCTTCCTTTTATTGGTTGCAGGAGGACAGGTCTGGGATTGGGGTCTGGGGCTGCCCAGGGCTACCTGGCATTATGGAGGGGCCTTTTGACAGGGTCTTTGGCTGAGACACTGCCGCAGAAACTCGGGCTGTGTGTCCTGGGGACTTCATCCAGCCGCTGCCATGTACCCCTCCACAGGTCCCTTTTTCGTATCTGGGCCAGCGGGTGGGGAGTTCAAGGAAACATCCTTGGCGGGCAGCATCAAAGGAATCGTCGAAGTCCTCTGTTCTCTCGCAAGTGCGGGTGTTGCTTGGGAAGCAGCCATTCCTGGACACTTGGCCAACATTCCCGGCCCTAATCTGCTTGAGCAAAGTCTGTCTTTGTTTGGCCACGCACTGTCTAAACTCCTCTAACCTATTTAGGCCACAGAGAGGGGAAAAGACACAATAATGAAAAACTCAACGTGCAACATTGCCTTACGCAATCTAATAAATTACTCGGTAGCCGGCTGCCAGCTCAGACTAAGCCCAATATTGCCTGCAGTAATTATTTGGATCAAATGCAGTTTATCTGCTTCATATTTGTGCTTCTGTGCTCAGTGGTAACTTATAAATGTCATTGTGGTGTTTATTTGTTATAATGAAACTTAATGGCATTGGAAGCTAGGAGCCGAACTGGTGGGGCGGCAGGTTTAAAACAATCTCATATCTGGAGAAGGAATGAGGCAAGATAACGCAAAAGTGCCCTATAGGGAAGAGATATGCAGAGATGGTTGTGTCTTCATGCTGCGTGGTGGATGAGAGAGAGCCAGGAGCTCCGAGTTGGCTCCAAGGGGAGGCTCCAGAGACATCCATCAGGAGTGGGATGGATTTGGCTGTATTTAACCTGGCACTGCCCTATCTGTCCTTGCTCCATCTTCTAAGGGCTTTTTTGGGGTGGGAGGTGTTCAATCTTCATACCACCTGATGGCTGGCCCAGATAAGTGATATGCATTGCCCAAGGTCTTGGGAGGCAGAGGCCTTGATGAATAGAGATGGAAATTAGAATCCCAGGATGGCCATGTTATAGAGGACAGAGAGCCAGGAGGAGGCTTAGATGAAGAGGAGGCACGGATGGAAAACAAAGGGAGAGGATCCTCAAGGGTCTAGAGAGGGGATGGTATGGCTTTTTAAATTTGGATTGGGAGGATGTGCTGGTGGTAGAATTTACAAGGCACTTATAGATCACGGAAAAGCAGGCAGGGGTTGGAGGGCAAGGTTCCCCTCTGGCTCTGCAGAAGCAGCAGGGATAAGGATGGGCCATTCAGTGTAGAACTTAGGGTCTTGGGTTCATGTAGCCCAGGGCTCTGCAATTTGCTAGCTGTAAGGCTTTGGGCAAGTTATTTCTTACCTGAGATCTGTTTTCGTATGTGGCAATGGGAGTAATAGAAGATACCTCTCTGGATCATGATTAAACCAAGTGACATGTTTGAAGTGATGAACATGGTGTCTGGTCCACAGCAAATGATAAGTAAATGCCTGTGGTGGCAGTGATTTGCATACAGTAGATAGTCAATAAATGTCTATTGAGCAGATAAGTGAAAAATAACACCTCCTACTTATGTGTAGTCCAAACCCTATTCCAAACAGCTGAGCTTGGATTGGAACTTCACAATGTTCAGGGCTGCTTTTATCATGCCCATTTTACAGTGTGGAAATAGAGGACCAGCATGGTTATAGGAAGGTGTCCAAGGCTATCCAGCTGGTACATGAAGTGGGCATTAGTTCTCCTATACCCCAGGGCAGCTTTTCTATCACCTGTTGTCCCTGGACAGGAGGCTGAGCTGTCCTGGCTCCCTGGAGACCAGGCCCAGAGTCTGTGCTGACCTCTCCAGCACAACCTGGAAACAAGGCAAGCAGGGCTCTTTCTGACCATTTCATCTTAATATGCATTTAGCCATTTATTCATGAAATATTCATGTTTCTCCCCTCAGTGACATGCTCATACGAGGCACCTAACACCATAAATATGGATGAAGATTATTAGACATTGTTATTTCTCCCAGTAGTCCATCCCCTCCCTTAACACACCTTCTGTTTTGATCTCAGCACAAATGGGACTGAATTGGGGGTATTAACCTGGAACACTAATAACAATGTCTTGCATTTTATAGCACTTTATACTTTTCCAAAGCACCTTGCACAGCCATTATGCACATTTTATCCTTACAGTGAATACGTGGAAGAAAAAGGGCTAGCACCTTGAGTACACCCACTTTGCAGATGAGAAAACATAGGCTAAGGGAGACCAAGGTCAAGGTCACATACCTAGTCAGGAACAGATCTAATTTTTAAAAACATTTATTTTGTTTGTTTTGACTCCTAATGAGTTGTTCTCCAAAACAGAGTGTGTTTGCTTCATATAACAGCATGGTGTTATTTGTGTAGTACTTTATAAAGAGTGCTCATCCTTGTTACTTTACTGTCCTCACAAGGCAGGTATAATTTATTCTTATTTGACCGAGCTCCCACAACTAGCTAGTGGCAGATCTGGGACTTAAACTGTTATTCCCCAAAGTGGATTCTAAGGAACACTAGGCCTGATGCATGCTATAGCAAAAATGACTTTGTAGCAGATGAGTTTGGGTGACTCTTTGAACCATTTTCGCCTTTTGATGCTTCATCATGCCCCTTGGCGTATTAAAGTCTCCGAGACGTTCCTTAGGAGAGAGACTAGTTTAATTAGGTCTTGCCTCGCCTTCCCCCACCTTATCTGACTGAGGAGGCTGTATTTCACAGGAAACCTATTAACATGCCATAGAAATGCTGCTCCAGGGAAGTGTGTATGCACCATCCCTCCTCCCCTGCGGTTTTTGGAGACAGGGCTGGGAGAGAAGAGCGCAGGGGGTGGGGACAGGAAGAGAAGGCATGCTTTAGGGGACCATAAGAGCTGAAGGGCTCCCTACCCAGATTGCCTCCTTTTCTTCCTATACCCACTGGGCAGTGAAGCCAAGACAATGCATTCAGTATTAGGCACAGCCAACCCTACCCACATCTGGAGCAGGATCAGAGAGACCACCATGACTGTCTTAGCAGGGTCCATGGGCAGTGCATGGTGGGAAGGAAGTCCTGGGCTATGGAGAATTAAATAAGGACACACAGTAAGTCCCAGTCATGTCTAACCTGATGGTAGTGGGGGACGTCGCTCTACCACATCGTCCAAACATATAAAGCTCCTAAAGCAGAGAGGAGGTAAGAAGGCCAGGGTTTGCCTCTTAGCTTTGTGTTGTAACAGCTGTACTTCTTTAGATAAATGACTCAGTCTTTCTGGACCGCAATTTCTTCATCCTCAAAATGGGATAAAACTATTACCTTGCGATGTGGTGCAGATTAAATGATGTAGGTATGTAAAGTGCCTCCCTTGCCCCATGTTTTCATGGGTTAGCGCCTTCTCCCAAGCTCTCAAAAGTCCCCCAGTGTCTCTTCATTCAGAGCAAATAGCTTTTCCCACCCCTGTGTCCCAAGAGTGTGATATCTCTACATTTCCTTGGCTCTCATACCATCCTGCCTTCAGCTCTTTTACTATGTGCTGTCTCCCACTGGACTCTGAGCTCTATTGCCAGTCCTGTCCACAGGCTGGACCACTTCAGAGTCTGCAGGCCAGCTTCCAATTGCCAGTTCCTGCACCTCTTTTCCTGAGGACTTACTCTTAGGTTGCAAACGCCACTCTGCCCTCACACAGGAGGCCAGAGGTACATGGAACTTAGAGCCCTCAACCAATTCCCTATGGAAGCTGCTGTTAAATACCTCACTCCTCTTGTGCCCTAACTTTAAGATTATATACTCTATAAACTTGTCAGAATTCCCACTGAGATTAGGCTTCAGCCATCCACAGTGGTAGCAGGCTGGACCACACCTCTATATTGGCCTCCCATTTCTTGAATCAATTCTCTACAGTCTTTCTGGTCAACTCCGTACCTCCAGGTGAATGATTACACTCCATTCACCACTTAGAGTCTGCTTCGGGGGGATCTGAGCCAAGAAAAGGGCATCTACCATGAATACTCATCTCTGCACTCCCCTCTAGCTAGGTACATAGTTGGCAGCCTTATAAATCCTTAAATCAAACACAAATGAGATGTAAGAACAGCCATATCACAAGCATGGCTTTTCTATGTGTACAATGACAGCAGACTGGCCAAAGGAATGGCAGGACAAAATGCCTGCCCCCTTCCACATCAGAGGTCATTCACAGTCACACTCTCCCCTCCATACCTGTCCAGCCTGCTTTCTGGTCAAACCTCAGTGGGTGCAGAGGAGCCATGGTCCAACGTCCACCCTCGATGAGAGGAAAGCAGCTTGGTGTAGGGTTTTGAGATCCTTTCATGAACAGTGGTTGAGAAGTGTTTCTCTTTACTACTAAGAATGGTGGTTGTTCCTAGTCCATTTGACTCAGAGTTGGGGACTATTACATTGCTCTATTTATCCCACACTCGGTATGCAGTTACTGAAACTGTCATCGTGTCCTATATTCCATAGGCCATTATGTGTATTTCAAACCATTATATAAATGGACTTGATTTGGTACTTCTGAATGTCATTAAACTCCTCCCATACAAGTAACAACACTGTTTCCATAGAAACAAATACATTTCAGAAGAGAAGGCTCCGGAAGAAGTAGGTGGAATAGGTGGGGGGAAACAGGGTCTTGGGATTCCTGCTTCCAGAGTCCTGGTCTGGCTCTGTGACATGACCACTCTGTGGAGGTGGGGCAATCTCCTTCAGGTTTTTATTGACTTTCCTTTGATAAAAGCCCTGGATAATTCATCTCAGCCTGAACCTGCTCATTCCAGCACATGACTCTAAAAACTTTATGGCATTACAGGCCATTAAACACCCTCATTTATTCCCAGTCCTCTGTGGCTTCCTGCAGTCCCTGGGGAGGGGTGTGAGGGAGGGTCTCAGCATTTGATCAGTTCAAAGGGAAGGTTTCTAGGCTGGATGGGGATGGAAGGAAGGAAAGGCAGAGAGAAGAAAGGGAGGCCTCCTCAGGACACTGATGGCAATGGCAGAGACCGTGGACTCTTGTCAGTGGATGCTACTTAAGTCACCCAGTCCATTTGTCATCTGTGCAGTTGGAATGTTAAGATGATGACTCTACGGATGAAAGTGGCATTATATTTGGAATTTTTTAATGAGGGCCTGGCTGAGGAGTTCCCATGGCCTTGGTTAGAAGTAAATTTCCTGTCTTTTGAGGAATTCAAGCATAAATTGCAATGGCTCTTTTTGTTTACTTATTTATCCCATATTTTAATGATTGAATTATAATTATGCATAATGATGAGATTCATTGTTACATATTTATACATGCACACTACAGAACCATACAATTTGGCCAATATCATTACCCAACATTTCTCCTTTTCCCTCCCTGCCTTTCTCCCCGATCCCTTTCCTGTACTCTGTTGATCTCTCTTTGATTTTCATGAGATCCCACCTTTTTTTTTCCTTTTTTCTCTCTAGTTTCCACATATGAGAGAAAACACACCACCTTGAGTTTTCTGAGTTTGGCTTATTTTCTTAACATCATGCCCTCAAGTTACATCCATTTCCCTGCAAATGATATAATTTCATTCTTCTTTATGGCAGAAAAAAAGTCCATTTCAATGGCCTCTTCTAATAAAAACAGCTAGAGATCACTTTTCCCAGGAAGCCATCTGGGTGCTTCTTACCTGGACTGCAGTTTGATGGAATTCTCCTTCTCTCTCCCTATAGCTCTTTATTCATCCTCCATGACTGTAATTGTGACAGTATATTATAATTTACATGCTTTGGCAGGGACCAGGCCTTTACATGCTGGGGCCTAGCCCAGTGCCAGGTATTGAGAAGGACTGGATATATGGTTGGTGAATTACTGGGTACTCAATATTACAGTATTCATCAAGTCTTTATGTACACTGGGCAAGTTGAACCATCAGAGCATGATGTGCACTAGATCACACTTTGTCCCTTCCAGCTTCAAGAATTTGTAGTGATATGATACTACCAGCTCTGACTATACCTGGGATTGAATCTAGATTTCTCTGACTCCTAAGCCACAGTGCTTGACCATTAAGTGTACTAGTCACAAAACTAAAATGAAAATCCAAAATCAAAATAAGCAAGAACTAACTGATGTGGTGCGTCTAATCTCTCCAAGTGGAGGGCAACAATTTTTGATGCTAGAGATCATGTCCAGCCGCTTGGGAGTTTCTGTGCCTGGCACAGTGCTGGGCCATAGCAGGGGATGACTTTACTCTATATATTTGCCCATGTTGATATCCAAAGAATCTACTTCCCTTCCTTCCCCCCAGGGCCCTTGCTGCTGTCTCTTTCAAAACATGGCACCAAACCCACTGTGGAAGGGAGTTGTCCTGATTGATCCACTTAACTGAGTCACCCTCAGACTTTAAGAACAACACAGTGAAGTTGAGACAGAACTTAGCTGTGTTAGAAGATTGGGTTCCGGTCCTGGCTTGAGTGACCCCTGTGTGTGTTACACTGGGCAAGTCACATACCTCTCCTGAGTTGCAATTTTCTCTTCTCCAGACAATTGCTCAAGTTTTTTTTTCTTCTAAGCATCTGTGATTCTCAATCACCCAACTCTAGTATCTTGGAGCCTCTTACCAGGGACAGAATAGGTCACTGTCCTCACTCTGCTGTTACTGTCCATTCTGTGCAAACACTGTGCTAGACTCTGAGAACACAAAGAGATGAAACAGAGCTTTCTGACTGACAGGGGAGATGGCTCAGTAAAAGCTTGCAATATGAAGTCATACACAAATTGAGCTAAGAAGGAAGGGATATGGTTCTGAAAGAGCATGGAAAAGTGACTTGTCCTAGAATGTGGAGGCTGGGTCAGAGGAGGCTTCATTGGGGAAGATAATTATGCAGAGACTTTCAGGATGAATAAGAATTAACGTGAGGGGTTGGGGGATGGGGTGTGTCCAGGGTGGGATGTAACTCAAGAGTGAACTAGAGGAAGCTAATGCTCTGTGCAGGTAGGCACATGACCTCCGTGAGGAGCAGCATGAAGGACTATGTGACTGGGTGACTGGGGTATGGAATATTAAGGGAGTAGAATGAGACCCTAGAGGTAGGCAGGAACCAGACTATGCAGAACTTTATAAAACATGCTAAGGATTTGGGTATTTTCCAAAAAAGCAAAAGTCATTGAAATATTTTCAAGAGGAATATGACATCATCAGATTTGTATTTGGAATCATGACTCTGACTAAAGTATGGGAAATAAACTGACTGGGGATAGGGATGAGTGTTGGGCATGTGGACAGGGCTAGGGAGAGGTGGGTGGATGTGAGACACTCAGGAGGTAAATGTCCAAGGACTTGGTGAGGACTGAATATGGGTGTGAGGGAAAGGGGAATTTGAAAAGAATCTCGGTGGGCTCTGCAGCCTAGAGGACACTCCAGCCTTACATACTCAGTTCTCTGAGTAGGAGATATGTTTGGTAGCCAGAGGAATGGGCCTGGGACACAGTTCTTGAATCCTCCATTGGATCATGGCCACAGAATGGAAACAGTGGGTCTCTGGTTCCAAGACACTGAGTGAATTAAATAACAATCATAAAGTGCCCTGGAAATTTGAGTCTTGCCATAAATAATAAACAGGGATGTTATACAAATAACCAGCTTTGCAGCCCCAGTGGAAGAAAACATATCAGCAAGAAAAATGAAATAAGAAAAAATGCACCCAAAAGCCCCAAATAACAAAATGACAGTATTAGCCAACATCCCGGGGGCTCTTGCAGGCTGAGGAGAAACAGTCTTAGGAAAATGATTGTGCCCCCTTAGCATGTGGTTGCAACAGTTTGGGTGAGAAGAGCTGCCCATACTTGTTCTTTCTGGGGCCAGGTCTCAGGACAACATCCCAGGCTACCCTGCTCCTCCTACTTCCCCTCTGCTCTGAAGTGCAGATTATCAGCAGGCCTTCTGGACTGCCTCTATGCACCTGAATTGGCCCTCCGAGGACAGAAGAAAGAAACACATTTTTTAAAGGTGGTTGCCAAACAAAATAGTCAACTTCCTCATACTGATTCCTTTTTTTATCGGGGCATTTAAAATTAGGAGATGGGAGTTGGAGATGTAGCCCAGTGGTAGAGTGCTTGCCCAGCAGGCACATGGCCCTGGGTTAAATCCCCAGGACCACATAGACAAGAAAATTATGAGGTGGGAGAAAAGAACAAGATGCAGATAGCCAAATAAGAGTTTTGCATTATGAAATTTTAGAAACTTGCAGGTGGTCTTATCTGACATTATTCATTCTCTTTTATGAGAAGGTTGAAAGCTAGATGTCCAGATATTTGCCAGAGACAAGTGCACATAGTTGGTTTCTTACTCTGCGTTGCTCCTTCCACTACACATCCCTACTATGGGCAATTCTATTTCTCTCCCCCCTTGCCTTTTTAAAATGAGTTCTCTTAGAGAGGCAGAAGATGGTGGAAGTTTTAAGCTCATTTTTATGGATTAGGGGATGGGATGTAAAAAGAAAGAACAGGATCCCATACCATCACAGAGAACTTCAGGGCTGTTGAAGATGCCAGAGTTTCATCCTCCCTGGGCTCTGTCTCCCCCATAAGTGTGAGAGGTGAAGATCAGCACCCTGTTGGATCAGCACACAGAGCCTGGACTAGGACCTGGGAACTGTGGGCCATGCAAGAGCCTGTGGGGGGCCCACTGTCCGTGGAGCCTGCTTTGCTTTCTGGGGTGCTCCAGTCACTCTCCAGGAAGCCCAGAGTGTGCAGTGAACAGAGCTGCCTTTATTAATCTCCAGTGAGTGTTTCTTCCCGGGAAGATGAAAGGGACAGCGCTGGGAGGCATTTCTGCTTTTCCTTCGTGAGCTGAGAGAATCAGTTGGTCACTGCGATTCTAAATGTCCTAGAAATCTTCTGCCTGCCCCCTCTGCAACTGGGGAGGGCACCCCACATGCAGAAGGACAGCTCTCCTGTCAGGCCCACCTTGACCTCAAGGGCTGGTGGGATGGGGAGGTCAAAGCTTCAAGCTCCCTCTCTCCTTAAGCATCCTCTTCCTCATTACCCCTTCTCAGGGGCTCTATCATGGAATTTTCTGGTTCTTTGGGAATTGTCCTTTTGACTGTTTCCCTTGCTCCAAGTCTCTCCTGTGTTCTACTATTTTGTTTCTCCCTGCCCTGATCACCTTCTCAGCCTTGCCAACCACCCTGAAAAACCAAGCCACGCTAAGGAGTTAGGGGGCTTCTGCTCTCTTTATGAAGGCACAGACCTGGACTGTCATCCACTTCTTACTGATCCTAGGTAAGTTGCTCAATGTTCCTGAGTTAGCAGGCTGCAGTGCCGTCTCTGAGGTTGTCTACAGTCCCAACATGGAGGGACACTGAACTTTCTAAGGCAGACAGATCTCCTTACCTGACACCCTGTGGCAGCTTTCTGTTCCGTGTAGGAAGAGGACCAGCTCTGGGCGAGCAATGTGCAGTAAGAAGGTGAGTGGCTCTGGGGGCTTGAGGGGGAGACCCAGGAAAGGGATGTGAAGTGTGTGTGTGTGTGTGTGTGTGTGTGTGTTGGGATGAGGGGTGAGTCAACAGTGAGAGTAGGTATGATGGGTAACATCTGCGTAGAGATGCCCAAGAACATGCCCAGCAGTACATGGGGAGAGGCAGGAATGCCACTGTGGAGAGGAGGAAGGCCACCCCAGGGGAAGCTTGGCCCTTCTTTGCTGATGTGCTTCCACATTGGCCTCCTGGGAAGGGGCTCTGGTCTGAAGCAAGAGTTGAGGAATTGTTGAATATGTGAACACTCCATATTGTGGAACTCTACATCTGTCTGCACTGCTGGATTAACTTCTTCTCAAGACCCACCTGAGAGCTATAGGTCACTCACTTAAATAAAATACTTAAATAAATAAAAATTGAGTGACTTCTCCCCATGTGCAAGTCACTGGGATAAAGCCCAGGATGGGAGAGGAAGAACAAGGCAAGTTTCTTTTTTCTCACCTGCACCTAACTCTCTAGGTTCAACATGTAATCACAAACAGTATTATATGTAGCAAGACAAGTAGACTGGTTCCCATGATGGAGGAACATATGGTGGGGGAAGAGGGGTACCCAGCTTAGGTAAAGAATAAGTCAGGGTCTCTGTAGAGGTGACATTTCCACTGAGATGTGCCTGAGTGTTTTTATTATAAGCTCCTTGAGGGCAGGGATGATGTCTTACTCATTTTTACAGCTCCAGTGTTTACAAGAATGTCTAGCACTTATTACAAAAAATTGGTTTCATTTTTATGGTGTTTGATGAATGTTTGGTGCATAAAAATTGATCTCCTTTTTCCAATTCCTTTAAACATGGTGCTTTTAATCACATGAAGATAGTGATGGCAGACAAATCTGATATTCTTATAGTCAGCCTGTCTTTATTCCGTCCTTTCTTGTCTGCCCTTCATTGATTTTGTTCATATCTCTATTGGATGCCTCAGATGTGTTGAGACCAAACAGGAAAGAACACACACACACACACGCATACACACATACACACACCCTATATTACCGACCACCTCCATTCCTATGAATGCTGCAGATTTTCTCTGTGAAGCTATTAAGCACTCCCAAATAGAGCAAACCTCTCACTGACTATCACATGCTGCCTTAAATGATCTTTGAATTGCATTTTCTTTTTATTGCTTTGTGTAATTTAACAGCACCAATTGTGATTACTCTAACTTATGATAAATGCTAGATCTATAAAGCTTCCGTTCATTCATTATTTTCATCTTGCTCCTTCTCAAGCTGTTATTTTTTAGAATGCAGTGAGGAGTGGGGAGTGGAGGGAGAAGAAAATAAAATGATACCAACTTAACAGGGAAACAAGTGAAATAGGGGACCGCTTCTTCCTGGGTGACAGACATCCTATTAGAGATACTGTTAGATGAAACAAATATGCTTTCATACAGCACAAGCAGGTCTTTTGTATTTATTCTGAATTGGAAATATAATGATCACCACCTTATCTTTAATAGAAGAAGCAGCTAATTGTTCTAGTATCTTACTAATTCCAGTAACTGGAAGGAAAATAATTATATTTTACTATTTTGCTAATTGTTCAATTTATACTGAGGTGTGTTGTGTGTCATGGACAGGGATTTCTGTTTCTTGATTTAATGCCATGGCTGCTATCCCAGTTCAATTATTAATATGTGGGAATTATATTTATTTTGTGTATTAGTATGAGATAATTATAAACCATAAAACAGTTCTCCATTCTTGTGAATGCCTGTTCTTATCTGCAGATGTGTTGGAGTTTGGGCCCATGAGCTTTGGAAGGGGAGAAAGATGTATAATGTGGCACTTGGTGTAGCAAGGCTGCCTGTGAGTGCAGACAGGTCCCTCCTTCTGCTTCTCCTCATGTTGTCCACTTCTCCAAAGCCAAAGCAGACCCACCTAGAGCATCTCTCCTGACCCAGTCACACCCTCCTCCTAGCCTTTCTCCGTGTTGTTAGCTGAGACTTGTAACTCATCACACGTATTTGCTCAGTTTGCCTTCTACCTCCTCACCTTTTTAGTCACCTTGAAGCTGGGGTCAGATCACTGGAGCTTGGGACTTCAAATCCAACCTTACTTCTGACTTTTTGGCTCCCGTAATCCCTATGAACCTCTGTTCAGCTTCTCTAATGAGCACCACCAGCCAGAGAACATGTCTATTCAGCACCACGGACAGAGGCATGCTGTCAAACCCCACAAATGAGAAGTTACAGCCTAGCATTCCTGTCAAGGCAGCAGTGTTGGGAAGGGAGAGGGTCATTGAAAAAGAAGAAAGAAAAAACAGCCAATGAAAGAGATTGATGGGCAGAACACAAAATACGCAGACCCCACCCCTGACTGTTCTCAATTACCGAGCTCCCACAAACGAGAACAGGTTTCTGGAGGCTGCTGCCTTCTTGCATGGAGAGGTGGCAAATGGCAAAGGTGATTGCTTACTGGGTTTACCCAGTAAGCTGACCTAAGTCAGCTGACCTAAGTCTTCAGACTGTTACCATGATGGGTGTTTGTGGCAGACCCATAGCTGGTAAGGGCTCAGATCTGGAGTACACATGGGGGTATTGATGTTGTGGATGGTGGGCTGGGAGGAGAGTCATCTGCAGGGCAGAGGAAAAGGGCACTGGAACTATGCTGTGGTGGTCAGTCTCTGGGGGACAGAGGTGATGGAGGTGATCTGCCTATTCCTTTCCTGGTGTGGGGATGAGGTTACAGAGGCTCTGAGCCTTGGGAGGAAGGAGCCCAACTTACAGCAAGCTGGGTTGGTGGGAAGCCAAGGCTTCATTTGTCTGACTTTAATGAATAAATGGCATCCCCAGCCATTGTTTATCTACTTTTGAATCCTGACAAACAGTCTGTGGCATCTGATGAAGAGGGTTATTAGCTGCACAAAGACAGATGGCTGGGGATGGAGAGGATTGGTTCTTTATTACAGCAGGCCTGTAAGTGAGAGTACTCCTTCCCAACAAAGCCTGTGTGTCAATGTTAATACTTTCTCCAAGTCTTTTGTGACCCAGGCAAACCTCAGAAGAAAGACCTGGTATAAGAGCAAAGCAGAATGGCATGGGAATAGGAGGGAGAGGCAGACCAACGAAATTGGAAAAGAAGACAGATTTTCAAGTGTAATGTGTATTCAAGTGTATTTGAGAATAAAAGCATTCATATACCACTTACTATATTCCAGGAACTGGCTTATTCTTCTTTAGGATCTCCTAAGTGCCCTACAAGGTGTTATTTATTCAACAGGCAGTCAAGAAATGTGAATGATTGAAGAGAAGGATAAAGACATTTGGTTGGGAAAGATGATAGAAGCAGATTTAATTGGCTGGGTAGGAGGGTGGGGAACAAAGGAAGGGAAGAGAGAGGAAGAGAGGTAAAGGGTTAAAAGGGAGGAGGAATGATAGCATAAAGAAAAGGGTGTGAATCAGCATCCTGTGATTCAGGCATTAGCTGCTCTTCCCCACATTACTGTGCAAATAGCCTCAAATCAAATGGAGCTGCCCACTCTCCTTTCTGAGATGTCTCAGGTTCTTTTGTCCTGGTTCCTCTGTACCATAGCCATATGGCATAGCTCCTTCTCTCTATATCACCCCTGAGACAGAGGAGAGGTCGTCACTGACCTTCATTCATTCTCCGAAACTTGTCCTTGGCCATGTAGCCCAGCACCAGACAGCATCCTCTCTTCTGGAGGCCCAGCTCTGGAAGAAAAGCATAGGAGGGTAAGTTGGGAATAAGTCTGATGTCAAGGGCAGCCCCCTCTGCAGGAGGCTGTGGAGCTTGTTGTTTTTATAGACAGGGCTTCTTATTTATTAAACAAACATTTATATAGCACTTACTATATTCCAGGCATAATGCTAAGTCAGCAATTCCTATTCGATTCTCATAACATCATGTGAGATCATCCCCCATTTTACATTATCACCATTTACAGATGTATTAAGTAGGTAACCTTAGATGAAAGAGCTAGCAGATGGCAGAGCCAGGGTTTTGAGCCTAGGCAGTGTGGCTCCGGAATTCATGATCATCATGAATTGGGCTATTGAGGCCCTTTATATTACAGGGTTGGGGACTATGACCAGATCACCTTAGGACTGTTGTCAGACCTGTTAAAAAAGAGGGATAGGGTTTGGCTTCTGGTGTCTTAGGTGGGAGAGTACAACCAGACACAGTGGATAACTCTGGGAGAAAAGGTGATTGGGTGAGTTTGAGGGAAGACATAGGAGTTGAAGGTATAGGCAGAAGAGCTCTCTACTTTTTGGAAGGAGTGAGTTTCTGGGACTGGGGACTCTTGTGCATTCCTCTTTTGAGACACCAAATTCAGCACGTATGTGTTGGACTCAGAGTACAGGGGTTCAATAGCTAAGAGACACAAGAACCAAAGAGCTTTGACCCAACTGGAAAAACAAGATAGAACAGTAATTCCAGGTAACAAACATAAGAGACTATGTATTTTTTGCATAATATTTTGTAAATCAGTGCTTATTGTGCATGATCATTAGAGAGGAGCACTTCTGCCTCATGAGAAGGCAAGCTTTCCTCTCTGGTATTCATCCTTTGATCCCAATTTGTCTTAAGTACTTTATGGGCTCTGGAGCAATTCATATCCAGTTTCCCTTTTGATGCTTGCAACAGCTGCTTAAGACAAGCAGATGGGCTACTGCTATTCACATGACATAGATGGGAAAATTGAGGTTCAACTATGTTGAATTACTACCCTTGATTATTTTAGACTCCTCACCTCCACCTCTTTATGAACATGTCATACAAAGGTGATAGCTGCTATAAAGTGGGAAAGTGGGGAGTAATACATCTGGAAGAGGGAAAGTGAATATGGCTCCCTCAGGCCTTGCCAGGATTCCTGGCACCTGGCTGCTTCCTCTCTTAGTTTCTCAGAGGAGGATCCTAGTGAGTATATCATGTGGCAACCTCTCCACGAGACTGGGCATGTGTCTGAACTCCAGCCACTCAGTGTCTGGGCTGTTAGGGGATAGACAGAGCGGACTCATTCCTCCTTCTGCGTCTCCACCCACTTTCTGCTGCTCAGGTCTACCCTCCAAGGTGGCAGGATAAAAGGGAGTTGTGGGGCTTGTGAGAGACAGTTAAGTCAAGCTTGGGGGCTCATGCCCTAGAGAAAAACAAAGTGTGGCAGGCTGTGGCAGAATGCCACGGCCCAGGGAGGTCACCTGCTTTGATCTCCTGATTCTTTAAAGGGGTTTATTGACTATCAGTAAAGAGCAGAGAGGCATATCTGAGGGTGCCGTTTCCAAAGGCACTCACTTCTCTTCCTTCCCCCGCACACTCGCTCGCTGATCTGAAGGCGCAGCCAAACCGCCCTCACTTCAAACAGCATCACATCTCAGGCACCCAAATTGCCGATGTTAAGTTCTCCCATCCAAGGCCCTGGCCCTTTCTTCAGGGGCTCCTGCTCTGTCGAGAGCTGTGTGGATCAAAGCCACTTTGATGTTTACTTACTATATTTGTGGATTCTTTCTAACAACCACCTCCAAGAGGCAGGAATGCAGCATGCCATGAGGGGGCCAGCGGAAACACCAGCTGTGCTGAGGTGCTGAGCTCCAGCCAACAATAGCCTTTTGTTGGAGATGGTATTGAAACCTCAATATCCTTGGTCAGCCGATTAGAATTTCAGGCATATTGTCCATCATTGGAAGGATACAATTGCTGACAATTCCTATTATATTTGTCATCTACTTCTTATGCCCATCTAAAGAACATTGGCAATGGCTTCTAATGAGAAAGGGAGTCTGAGTTCCTGGACTGAATCCAGGAGAGAGCTCAGGGAAGCACGGAGGAAGGAGGGCAGAAGATGCTAGATGGATTCAGCTAATGTTCCAGTTGGTCATCTGGATACACCCCTGAAGCATCAGGAAAGTGGAAGGGGGAATAATTCTCCAAAGACTAAAAGACTAAGTAACCTTTTGCATCTGATTTTCTTTATTGGTTATCTCTACCAGCCCAGTCAACCTTTCCTTTGTCACATGCTAGAATGCCTCCCTGGAGATATTGCTTGAAGAGATGCTACATGTGCATACAGTTATTATGAGCAAGAGTCTCCTTAACCATGTTTGATTTTTGTAAATGAGCAGGAAAAGAAGTTTTTTTTAAAAAGCCCCGATTAATAAAAGAAATTGAGGACGAGGTAATTTCTCAATGTATTTGGCTCATTTAATTTGACACGTGTGGGTTAGTCTTAATTATTTAGGCGGCTACATTACAAGGCGCTAATAAGCAGACTGCAGATATTTATTAAGTGAGAGGGCTCTCTGATAGTCTTTGCTGAGAAGTGGGGAGAAGCCACTGGAATCTCCGAAGAGCAAGCAGGTTGAAGGATTTGTTAAGTGAGAATTAGCTAGTTTTCTGTATGTAAAAATTCGAGATGCTCTTCGTAGAGCTGAATTAGAGGTTGCTGAGTCCACATCTAGAGGCATGTGGCAGGGACAGAAGTCTGGAAGGGAGTGGAGGAAGTGTGGTGGAGGAAAGAGGCTGAAGACATCACAGCAGCCACATCCTACCTGCCTTTAGTTACCATTCAATTCCTATCAGGGAATCAGTGCACTGATTAGGTTAAGACTCTTATAACCCAATCATTTCCCTCTAAAGTTTCTTGCATTATCTCACACACAAGCTTTTGGGGAGCAGCTCACATCTGAGCCATAATATTAGGCTACGGATTTTTATAAATGAGCAGAACAGAATAGAGAGATGAGAGAATATGGCAGAAAGACCAGGAATCTCTCACTTTGTGAGGTAGATCAGCCACCAGACGGTCACCTTCCTTGCCATATGGCACTGAGATGATTGGTTGAGTCAGATCACAGATGCCCATTTTGGAATAGCAGGATGATGGGGTCTTTTCCAAGAAGGCTCGGGGCTGCCATCTTTGGCCTCATCAGTAGATACACTGAAGTTGAAGGTGTGCAGGGAAAGTGATTGGCATGAATGGAGCCCTGGTTTAAAAGGGAAATTCTTAGCAAAGGAGTTCAGAGTCATCTGAAATGGAGTGTGGAGGGGCATTGTCTGGGAGAACAAAGGTTTAGGCAATGCTGCCTATGCAAGGAGACAGTTAACAGAACAAAGTATGTTTTTTAGGGAGAAGGAAAGCAAGCAAACCTGGGAACTCTTGGCTTCTGGATTGTGAACAACAGAAGGGTCAATATTGTGCACTTTCCAGCTCTGAGTCCCAGTACCAAGCACTGTGTCTGTTACACAGCAAGTGCTTAGGGAAAAAAAAAACTGCTGACTTAAAGAAAGGGCTGACTAAAAACATTGCAGAGTGATCATTTCTTCCCAGTCCAGGTCAGAATGAAAATAAGCAGGCTTAGATGTAGCGCAATGCATTTAGATGAGATGGGGATGGTTATAGAGTGAATGAAACTTGTAATTTATTGGGATACAGGACAGTTTTGCAACCAGGGAACACTGTGGGATTTCCTCTTGGGAGGAATAAAGAGGGATGGCTTTATAAATGCAATGGGTTTCTTCAGTTTCGGAGGGTATAGATGGGACTTTTTCCAACCTTAGATTTCCTTTATTCTTAGTAATAATAATGATGCAGTGATACTACTTCACCATATTGTCACATTCACTGTCTCATTAGATGTTCACAGCAGCTCTGTGAAGCAGGCTTGGCAGAAATTATTTCCTCCATTTTGGTTTCAGAAATCAAGACTCTGAGAAGTAAAATGACAATTCAAGGCCAACGTTCTAGCTGTGATGGTGTTCAGCCTAGAATACAGGGGTGATTTCTGGTTTAGTTCTCGGAAAAGATGTGAGATCCCAGGGCTGCAGGTGCTACAAATCAAGACCAGACAATAGAGGGTGATATCAGTGGTCTAGGAAAGGGCAGCACTATGGGTCCAATCATGCCTTCCCCATTCTAATTCTAATACTTCATAATGGGATCTTATTTGGAGATAGGAACTTGACAGAGGTCATCAAGCTAAAATGAGGGTCATTAGAAGGGGCTCTAGTACAATGTACTGGTGTTCTCATCAAAAGGGAAAGCTTGGAGACAGAAACACATATCAGGCAAACCACCATATGAACATGGAGATGGTCATCTGTAAGCCAAGGAGAGGCTTGGACTACATACTTCACTCACAATCCTCGGAAGGAACCAAATCTACCAACATCTTGAACTATGAGATAATGCATTTCTGCTGGGTAAGCCCCCAGTTTGTGATATTTTGTTACAGCAGCCCTAGCAAACTCATACTGACAGAATGGGGTCTTCCCACGGGGCCTGGCTGTTTCCACTGGACATAATTTTCTGCAACCAGTTCCCCAGGTCACAGAACTGCATGTGAAAAACAGCATCACACAACTTCTCAGAGGGTGATCATCAGAGCTGCTAGAATGGGAGAGAGTTGGTGGTGGTCACAAGAGATGATGGGAAAGGGGAGGTGGGCAAGGAGGGCTGGCTATGCATCTGCATTCCCAGGAGCACTCCTTGGCAGCCCAGGGTGCCTCTTGGCATTCCTGCTTCCAGTGTGAGAACCATGCTGGCCAGCACAGCGCTTGCTTATCGTCCCATCCAGAGCTATCAAGTAACTGTGGCTAGAGCTGGTGGCAGTGGACAGGTACTAGCCCCAGCTCCCTCCCCATATCTGAAGGGGCCCAGTGCACTGGGATGACTGCTTGAAGGAGGACTTCCTGTCTTGTCCCAAACTTGTGCACTCACAATAGTTCAGGTGTTATGGTAATCTTATTTTACATTTGTGGGATATTTAGTTTTTTTTCCATAAAGCTGTCACATTCACAATCTCATTCCGTTGCCAATAACTCTTCCTTTTCCATCTGAAGCTATTTGAGTTGAGCACGTCTCTAGATACTCACCAAACAAGAAACAGAATATTATTGGTAGGCTGTTTATGTGGCTAGGGAAAGATTTTGGGATGAGAGAAAAAGAGATGGAGGACACACAGGCAGAGACCATCTTCTGGAGCAGCTGACAGGCCACCTTAGGAGTCTGAACTTTCCCCTACAGAGGGCAAGAAGCCATGCACAAGGCTGAGCCAGGGATGGAGAGGACAGCCTTGCATTGAATGAAGATCATTTTAGCACTGGTGCGATGATAGGTAGAGGGGAAAACCCCAAGAAGGAAGGCCAGCTGGGACACAGTTGCCATGCTCCAGGTGAAAGAAGATGGCTTTACAGCTGCTCCGCTTCCTTCTCTTGGAAGACAGATCAGAAAGCAAGTGAAAGGACATTGAATTTTCTCGGGGAGACACCTAGAGCCTCCAGATCCTTGCTATCTCAACATAAAGAGCAGTTCAGGAGCTGAAAATAGCTCCAATCCCCAGATGGTTCCTGAGGCCATATGGAGAAGATGCCAGCTGGACCTGCTTGGAGTTGCTGGGAGGCCACAGATGCTTCCCAACTAACAGGGCTTTCTGATGCCATGCTGTGCACTTAGCAGTGAGCGGTCATTGGTGCTTCTCTAAGCTTTAGTTTTCTCACCTATAAATCGTAGATACTGAGACCCTCCCTGAATGATTACGATGAAAACCACATGAGCCAACATGTGGCAAAAAGTGCTAAGAATGAAGTTCCTAATAAGGATGTGCTCAACAATCAGAAATAAAATATCAGAGTGGTCCAGAGATCAGCAAGTGCCGGAGGGCTTTTTTTGACAGTTGTGAAAACAGAGATGCAGAGAGGCAGAATGACTTTACCAAAGTCATGCAATGAACTCTCAGGTGGTCTTTGTATGGTAGCTACAAGTGAGATGGACTGGGAAAGTGAAGGGTGTCAGGAAGACCAGCTAGGTCACAAAAGCAGAGGAGGCTAAGGTATTAGAGAGGAAGTGGTGAGTCTGAGAGATGTTCTAGTCTCTCAGTGCCCAAATGGCTCAAGCAGAGGAAGGAGACAAAGATGACCACAATGTCTTTCACAGTTAAGGCCAGAGGAAGGAGGATATTGCACAAGGTCAACATGGGATGCTGACAAAGAAGCTGAGGGGGTCTTGGGGAAATAATGGTACGTTTAAGGGCTTCCTATGTTTGAGTGATGAGATTCCCCAATGAAGGGGAGCCAGATGATAATATGAGCAGAATTTTTGGTCTGAGGGAATATCTTTTAACCAGCAGCTTTGACCTCGGAGGGTGAACATCTTGTTCTGGAGAAACAGAAGTGGGGTACTGTGGTGCAAGCATTCATGCACCCTCCACAACCAGGGCATATTGATAAAACTGCCTGGAATAAAATGCACCCCACTAACACTCATTGAGAGGCTTTTGTGAATGTCTTAGTTAGCTTTCCGCTACTGTGACAGAATACCTGAGAAAATCAAATTAAAGGAGGAAAGATTTATTTTGGCTTGTGGTTTCAGTCCATAGTTGCTTAGCTCCAGCACTGCGGGCTTGTGGTGAGGGTGATCGTCATGGTGTGGCACACATGGCTGCCAACAAGCAGAGGGAGAGAGGGGTAGGTGAGTGGGGAGAGAGAGCAAGTGAGCAAAGAAGGGGATGAGGACATGATACGTTCTTCAAGATCATGGCCCTAATGCCTACTTGCTCTAAGTGCTCCAACAACTAACACCTCCTGAAGTTTCTACCACCTCCCAATAATGCCATCAAGCTATGAATCCATCAACAGCCAATTCACTGATGGGGTTAGAGGCCTCATGATATAATCACTTCCCTAACTCAACATCCCTACACTGGAGACCAAGCTTTCAAGCCACCAGCCATTGGGGCATATCCAGATCCATCCAAACTATAACAGTGTATAAGACAAAAGAACATATAAGGCAAGCTTCCTATCCCAATGAGATTATAATCCAATTTGTTATACTGAAATTTGTTGCACTGAAAGTTTGAGGAGCCCTTATTCAAAAGCTTGGGACCAGAAGTATTTTGGATTTTTTTTTTTTTTTTGGTACCAGGAATTGAACCCAGGGGTACTTAACCACTGAGTCACATCCCCAGCTCTTTTTATATTTTATTTTGAGGCAGGTTCTCACCATGTTGCTTAGGGCCTCACAAATTGCTGAGGCTGGCTTTGAACTTGCAATCCTCCTGTCTTAGCCTCCCAAGTTGCTGAGTTTACAGGCATGCACCACCATGCCTGGTGATTTTGGAGTTTTTTGACTGTGGGAATATTTACATAGATTTTACTCTTTGCACATCTCTGATATAAAAGTTCAAAATACAAATGCTCTGAAATTCAAAACTTTTTGAGCATAAATTTTCAGATTTGAGAGCAAAGGATTTAGGGATTAAGAGTGCTCAACCTGTACTTGTGAGAAGGTAAATAAAAATCAAAGACAAGTAACAGATCAGCAAAGAAAGTGTCATGAGCAGCATACAAGTTATTTCCACACGAGTGGCCACCCTTGCTGCTGGAGCCCAGAGGGGGAAGTGAGAGCTACAGGCTGTGCGTTGGTGAGGGATGCCCTGCACAGGGCCTCAGAGGCTGGAGATGTGTCCGGGATCATGTCTTTGTTGGGTGTCGGAGGCCTGTCTCTCACAGGCAGCTGTCCATCACTAGCCATCAGTAGCCATGCTGCCAAAGATTTTGCACCGATTGCAGGATGTTGGAATCCTGTGTTTGGAAAGCTTTCATCTTGATTCTGCTAAACTCCTGCTTTCTGCCTAGTTCTGTTTTCAGCATAATTACTCACATCCCAGGCAGTAATGATGTCCATAAATCATGCAGAGATCACCGTTTTCTGATCAACTTCTGTAATAAAGAGATCTAAGGAGAGGATTTGGTAGTTTATTAATCTTGACTAGTGCCTGCCTGACTCTGGCCCTCTAGGATGAATAATAAATGTTGATAGCCCAATAATACCTGTTTCATAATTTTTGAGTCTCACTGCTTGCTAATCTAAGTTTTTTAAAGAACTATAAACTTTACATTGTTGTAAAGACATAATTGCTATTTCATAGCTTACTTAATATGGTTTAATTATATTAGAACTAAGTTCCCCCTATTCATACTAAGTATCAATTAGTTGTTTTAAACTATTGATTTGTATTTAATTATCTACACTATTACATACCAATTAAAATATTATAAGAGAAACTTGAAACAGCTGTGGTCTTAAATTAAATTTTAAAAATATGAATTACATGAAAAGCTCAATTTGAGTGATTATCTTCTAGGAAGAGTTGATGATCATTTGCGGTTCTGTGACCACCAGATCATCCTTACAAACTCCTGTGGGACAGAGCTTCAGGCACCCGCTGGTTGGCACCTTGCAGGTTTGTACAGCAATAGCAATGACTGATATTGGGGCAGCTGCTTGACAGCCCCTACCCTACTCAGCCTGCCTCAGCTGTGCCATTTACTGGCTAACATAACCCTAATCGCCACATGACCAAGGCAGAAGCATTATTAGCAACTCCTCGCCACCAGCTGTGGGGTCTAGAATTGTCTGTGTTGCCATTGGCCTCAGATCCTAAGAGCCTGCAGGAAATCTGGGTGCCCATGCGGTCATCAATCCTTTGGCTTCTCCAAATCTCTGCTCTACTAGCCCAAGTCTTGGGGTGGGGGGAATGCCAACTTTGACGAAGCATCATGCAACTTTTCTCATTATGTTCTACCTGCACAGCAACCTTATGAAAAGAGATATTATTATCCACATTGTTATTTGTAAAGAAACTGACCTTTACTTTTTCTTTTTCTCTGCTAGAAATTGAACGCAGGGCTTCCCACCTGCTAGGCATGCACTCTACCACTGAGCTACGTCTGCTGCCCAGAAACTGACATTTTAGAGGGACCAGGAGTTTGCTCAGAGCCCACATCTGGCAAGTGGTGAAGCTTGGAATAGCCCCATCTGCCCATACCTCTGCTTGGTGCATCCTATCATGCTCTGACCCCATTCTCTGTGAGATAGAACCCATCTCCAATGCTGGCTCTCTGACACCTTGCCTGGCTCTTGTCGCCTTTCTTTCTTGGCTGGGCTGGACTCCTCCCCTGCTCTCAGAACCTGCCTGACAGCTTTCTCTGAGCTGAGGAGCTGCCTGGAATTCCAACATGGCTGTGAACTGACCCAGAAAGTGTCCTTCCTCGGGGGTGCTTAGCCAGCAGTAAGGGCCCCCAGGTTGGCATTGTCCACCACACCACTGTGCACGCTGCAGTTTGGATGCTGGCTACCCCCTTCGGGGGATGGACACATCCAAGTCTATCTCTTTCCATTGCTAGCATCTACTAAGGGCTCACCCACCTTGGGCCAAGCCCATTGCACTTACTTGCAAAAAGTCATTCTCTGAGGTAAGCATTTTGCATGCATTATCTTCAGTAATCTTCAGAAAAACTATAAGGTATTCCCATTTGACGGAAGAGGAAACTGAAGCTCCAAAGGTTAAGTAACATTCTGAGAGTCTTATAGCTAATACGTGTGGAGGACAGTAAAACTAATTAAACATAATCTCTTTGTGAGGAGGATGGGGGAGAGTTTAATAATGCTGATCAAAGAATTTTATGGAAAATAAGATAGGAATAGCTCAGCCTGTTTCTGTTTTAAGCTGTCTAATCCCAGTGGGTCAGTTGGACGTGGGGGAACATAGGCTCATGAAGGTCATTCTGGCC
>PVKS010001310.1:101632-146107 GCA_004027875.1 Aplodontia rufa
CTACATCCAGTCTATTATGTCTGGGAGGTCAAGTAGAAAGAGGGCATCTCTTATTTTTCTTATAGGACAAACAGAATCCCCAAAAGATTAAGAGTGAGGGCAATAAGGGGGCCTTCAAAGTCCCACCCTGCTGCCGAGTGCTCCAATGTTATCCCTGCATTTTTCTTGATGTGCAGATCTTCACAACAGCAGAGGCCCAATAACAACCTATGAGTATAAACTTGATTTGTTGATTTAGTCCTCAAACAGATTAATGAAGATATGGAATTTTGGCCCCACTGCATGGATGAGGCTCCTGGGATCAGCAGAGACCCAAGGAAGATGGGACGGTTAGAGGGTGCCAGCTGATGGTCTTAGGCATTGCTGCCTGGTGTTCAGGAGCATTGGGAACCCTCCTAGGGTCCCATGGGATGGGTCAGGGTGAATTGCCTCTGGGGCAAGGCAGAGAAGCATGGAAAGTGCCTGCCTGCTCAGGGTAGGCTGGCAGTAGGTGCAAGACTGTTTTTCAGTGATGTGCTTACAGACCCCTTTCCACCCATTTATGGCCTAAATAAAACTGAATGTGGAGGATTAATGAAGAAGTCCCATAAGAATTTATCCCTGGAGTCAGGCAGGAGCATCCAGCCTTTGCTCTTGAGACTCCCGTGTCCTGCTAAAGGAGGTGGTGGTGGAGGGAGAGGTCTGCTTTCACTTGGTACAGGGAAGAGGACAAAGAGAAGGGAAAATTATCTTGAGAATGGTAGAGTGTGGGGTTTTTAGGGACCTTGGGGTGGAAGAAGGTAAGCTACACTCCAGTGGCCTGGGAATGCCCATTTCACTTTCTGGGTAGAATAGGAGGGAGGTCAAGCGTTGATGGCAGGCTCTTGTTCCCACCAGGACAAAGTTACAGGTGCTTCCATTTCCAGTCTGGCGTCCAGGACTGGCCTTGCCGGGTGGGCCTAGTCCATCCACACTGGGCACCTTCACTGGGGTGGAAGGAGGGCAGGGTGTGAAGATGCAGTGCTCATGCCTTGAACAGGGATAGTCCTGTAGTGTGTCCTGACCCAGGCCATTTTGGGAGCTGAGGCCTGCAAGGCTCAGAGGGCCAGGGTTTGGTGAGACCACATTCTCCAGGGCAAAGCCAAGCCCAGGCAGTTGCCTATTCCTCCGACCCGCCCCAGCCCACCCAGCAAGTAAGGAAAGCAAGCAGCAGGGTGAGGAGGAGACCCAGCAGAACAGGCAAGGAACCCTGCTGTCCTCCCATTACAGAGATCCTCCCTGAACCCCACACACTCCATTACAACTCTGTGTCTTATAATTAAATTGAATCTGCCTGTTACCTCTCAGCACGGTAGCAATTCAAACTCATTGGAGGCTTTCTTTGTTTATTTCCACTTATTTATTTATTTAGTAATTATTTATCTAGCTATCTGTACAGCTAGATGGAGGCCTTAGACCCAATATTTCTTTTGCTTTTGTGTCCAGGGAGAGGAGGGAGGAGTGGGGACTGCGGGCTGCAGTGAGTTCACAGTGAGGATCTACCTACCACTGAGATTTGGTGAAGGTGAAGGCCACAGGGGAAGTTTGCTGCCAGACATGACTGGTTTCTGCCCTTCATTCTACCAGCCCACCATTTCCAGAAAGTTCCTTGGAAGGCTTTCAAAGGCCCTGGCCAAGAACCAAAGGGACTAGAACACAGTCAGAGAACGTGAAAACCAGGCTGTGGGTGGGGATTATTAGCAATGAACACACAGGCAGAACCATGCAGTTGAAGCATTCACCAAATATACTTCCCTTCAACCCTCACAGCACCTAGGGACATTCACTGAGGATCAGAGAGGCTCCACACCTGTCCAAAGTCACCCAGCTATTAATGGTAGAGCTGGGATTTGAATACAAGGTGTGGGGGTAAAATCAAGCTCCCCTACTTCCCTAAGAGCCCCACATCCAAGCAGGCAGCCCAGTCACAAAAACCAAAGTTCCTTTCTTCCCTATAATGATAACCTTTCAGTGATGGAGGGGTGAAGGGGAGCCTGATAGCTTTGATTAAGGGCTTGGCTTCAAACAGATCCAGGGGAGTGATTCTGAACCACCAGCCATCACTTAATCTGAAAGTGAAAGTTTACTTTCCCAGAGGCTGGCCCAGTGGGAGGCTGATTGCTAATAGGTGTACCAGGGATTGCACAAACCTTCGCATCGATAGCTGGGCTCCGGAGAGGGGACCCCATTTGTGGCCATCCCACCTAGCAGCCCCAGCAGATCAGAGGACAAGGGTGGATGGGAGGGTGTGAGAGTATGTGTGTGTGTGTGTGTGTGTGTTTGTGTGTGTGCACATGCGCACATATTACAGTGGGAAAAAGGGAAGGAATTCCAGAACCGAGCTGAGAATTTAGACTTAACTTCCCTTGAAGAGAAATAGCATTCATTCACCACCTTTACCCTTGCTGAACCACCCCCACAAACCTATTTGCTGGGTCATTCAGGAGCTGTTTCATACTTGGAATAGAAATAAGACACACCCGAAAAGCCCTGGGTCCACACGAGCCATTCCCTGTCTGCTCAGGAATAACTGAGCTTGTGAGGTTTTCCATGGAGTGGGAGGTGGGCACTGGTGTGCTTCATACCATTTGATCATGTTAAACCATTGGGGACAGTGTTTGAGGCCCTGGTAGGTACAGAGAGGTGGTCATATCAATGGGAAGGAGTTTGGTGGTTGAGGACCTGAACTGCAGGAGGATTCGCACTGCTTATTCATTTTGAGGGGCCAGTGAGGGAGGCTGGTCTGAGAGAAAAAAAGGGTCATATAAATGAAGGAGCCTCTTGAGCTCCTCCTGCTTAGGAGCCACGTTTTCTCCTGGCTCCTGAGTCCAAAATAAGCCAGGTCAGCATGCTTGGGCCATTGACCCCCTGTGCTAATCATGTCAGCTTTTTGTTATGTGAGCAAAATTTATTTTGGTACATGGTTTCAGTCCATGGTCAATTGACTCCAGTGCTCTGGGCCAGAGGTGTAGCAGACCATTATGCTTGAAGGGTAAGGTGGAGGAAAGTTGGCAGCTTATGGCAAATGGGAAATGGGGTGGGGGTGGAAACAGAGAGAGGGAGAGAGAGAGAAGAAGAAGAAGAGGAGGAGGAGAAGGAGGAGGAGGAGGAGGAGATGAAAGAGAAGGAGGAGGAGAAGGAGATGAAAGAGAAGGATGAGGAGAAGGAGAATAAGAACAAAAAGAAGATGACAATGACAATGACAGCTATAGCCCCTAAGGTCATTTCCCTAGTGATCTATATCCTCCAGTGACTTATATCCTACCTCCCTACAGTTACCACCCAGTATTCTATTCAAATTATTAGTCCATTAAATGGATGAATCCACTGCTGAGGTTACAGCACTCATGATCCAGTCTTTCACCTCTGCACCTTGCTACATTGCTGATACATGAGATTTTTGGACATTTCAGATCTAAACCACATTACTCCCCAGCCTTTGAGGCTTGGCACACAGCAGAGCAGTCCCTCCAACTACCTCTTGGATCTTGATCTCTGGTGTCTACCTCAGCTTCCTCAATCTGCAAAACGGAGAATTCTTGGGAGGTGAAGGTGAGGAGAGGGGTGTTCTTGTCACTTGTTCGAATGTATAGAACCAAGTCTGGACACATTATAAGCGCACCGTAAATGGTAATTAATTATAAAAATAACAATATCATAGTACTTATGAAGAAAGGAGTGTGCTAAGAGTCAGGACAAGAATAACGTACTCTAAGATCAGCCTGAGATCTTCACTTCTGTAGTTTCCTTCCTGTTGAAGTTGACCTAACTTCCACAGCCATCCTCTGGGAAAGGATGGCAGTGGTGTTCTGCTGGGCCTGCCATCCCTGACTTGCAAGGTAGTGTGGGTCCCAGGTCTGCAGAAATAGAGGAACAAGAGGTCCTGGAAATTGTCACTGTCAAACTCACCAGAAGCTATTCAGTAATTGCAGAGTGAACCCAGGACACACGCTGGACATTACAAATATGCTGAAAGAACCAATGAAAGATCCTCTCATGACATGTCCAGTCCAAGCAGATGATGAAAGGTTCTGTGGTACTGCTAATACCATGTGCCAGGTGCTGCCGACCTGTCAGTCAGGCTGTAAAAAACACATGGGCCAAGCTGGGGACACATCTAGGTCTTGAAAGCCTGCCCATGACAGCCATAGGCAAGGGAGCTGCAGGTAGGAGAGAGAGAAGACCATGTCATTGGGGAAAGTGTCAGGACCAGGTGGTAGGGATGGAAGTCCCCTATCCTGTCCTGCTGGGCCTGGGGTGCAGACTACAGCCAGTGCAGTGGTCACCCAGGACCAGTTTGGAAGAACTGATTATGTGCATCTCTTCCCAACTCTGCGTTCAGCAACGTCACAGTGGTAGCTTCAAATCCAGCATGGTGCAAGTATTTACACTAAGATAATTGGCAAAGATACAGTCAGGATTCTCCTCCCTTTCTTTCTCTTCCCTCCCTCCTGAGAGCCTGTCTATTGCACAGCATTGACTGAGCTTCAGTATCTGAGGAGAGAGATGGTTGCTTGAGTCCTGGCTTCTATGCCCTTGGCAGGTGTGATGGAGACCCTCATCTGTGGTTTCTGCTTCCTTTCAGGTGAGTGCCTGC
Organism: Aplodontia rufa; assembly: GCA_004027875.1. NCBI lineage: Eukaryota > Metazoa > Chordata > Mammalia > Rodentia > Aplodontiidae > Aplodontia > Aplodontia rufa. The sequence continues at coordinate 106,248 of PVKS010001310.1, forward strand.
CCTCTATAACTCGTCCTGTGTTTGCTGAGATGAAGCTCCTGCCAGAAAAGCTGGTGTGTGGGAGGCCACGAGAGCTCATGTGGTTAGTTCCCTTCCTCCCGGTGTGACTACCATTCAACCATTCCGGAAAGGTGACAACTTGCCTTAAAGTGTCCAGAAGGAGCAAACTTACATATCATGGGCAGCAGCTGCCAATGGCAGTAAGCTCTTTCAAGCACTTCTCTGCAGTCTCTTGTACTCTGTGCAAATACTAGGCAGTATTGAAGATGGTATTCCTTTCTCTTCTCTGTTTAGGGTGATAATAAATAGCTGGATTGGGGATCCTGAAGAGGATCTACTCTCAGGAATCACTGGGTAGTGTGATAAAACTGCGAAAGCATGCTCTTAAGCATTTTATATACATTATCTCCTTTAATACCACACCAACCCTGTGAAGTGGTGCTAGGATAATCCTGATTGTTTAGATGGAGAATCAGAGTCTTGGAAAGGTTAAATATTGGCTCATCTATGAAGCCTGTCTAACTTCAAAGCCTGTGTTCTATTAAACCCTACCTCTCCTCCCAGGGGTAGACTTTTGCCATGCACAGATTCAAATGCCCTGCTCATATTATGGGGATGGTGGTGTGGGAAGCTTGAAGAGATCCAGTGAGCAGACATAAACTTCTGGTTCTCCGTAAGAGGAGTGTCCTATGTGGTGAGTGGACTGATGCCCAGGGTGGCTCAGAGGGTGCTGAATCAGGGAACCGTTATCCAAATCCCTTCTGGCTGGGGCCATGGGAAAGACTGGCTGACGTGAAGAGTCAATGAAGCAGCAGAGAGAAACTTGGGGATAGCTGAACACTTGGCAGCCCAGTCTGGTTGCCCTGTTCTCCCTTATCTGTGACCCCTGCCAGAGCTGAGCCAGGACGTCTGCCAGAGGCTCAGCTCTGGGTCAGATGCAGTGATGGCACCTCCTAGGACTCTCTCTGCCCAGGGCTGATTTTCTGAGACCTGACTCTGCTCTAATTAGCTGGGTGACCTTGGGGGAGTCACCTAATCATTCTGAGCTTCAATTTCCTCATTGAGCAAAATAGAGAGATAAACTAGGGCAGGAGAATCCTGAACCATGAACCCTGTGTCTGAGGACCTCTAAGTTCTGCCAAAGGGGGTTCTGATGCTCTTCTGAACTTGCATCAAATTGAATGTTTGTGTTTTTTGCAGAGAGCACCTGTGACTTTCATCATTTTCAAAAGGTATGATGGTCCCCTTGTCCCCCTGAGTCTTAATCCATTTGGGCCGTTAGAATACCATAGATGGAGTGGCTTATAAACAATGGGACTATTTCTCACAGTGTGTGGGCTAGGAAGTCCAAGATCAAGGCAGATTTGGTATCTGATGAAGGCCAGTTTCCTGGCTTTCAGCATCTTTTCACTGTGTCTTCACATGGTAAAGGGACAAATTCCCCTGGACCTCTTTTGTAAGACACTAATACCTTCTTGAGGACTCCACTCTGCTGAAGTAAATACTTCTGAAAGTCCCCTCATTCTATTGCCATCACCTTGAGGGTAAGAATTTCAATATATGAATTTGAGGAAGACATGAACTTTTATGTCATAGCACCCCCAAACTAAAAACCTCCAAAAATTATCTTGCTTTGGAATTTGTTAGACCCAAATTCTCCCCTGCCTTGGTGACTATAACTTAACAACAAAGTCAACCTTAGGAACTGAGGGCTATGGGAAGGATTCCTAGGACTTTTTACCAAGGTAACTGTTCGCTGAGTGCTGAGAGTACAGAGAATTTCTGTTTCAATCCTGGCCCAGCAACGAGGTGTGATGGCAGCCCTCTTGACTGCTGCTGCCTGTAATTCCTGCTAGGGGCACTGAGCCTTGCAGGGAGAGACTTCTGTGGGTGGCATTAGGGATTTCTCCTTCCTTGAGGTTTGAGGGAGGGACTATGGGGTTCTGGAAGCCAGGTGATGACTGCAGGTGTTTCTGAGACTCACCAGCATAGCCCCCATGCAGGTCCTAACACCATTTGCACTAGATTAACCAGTGTTTCTTTATGTGTTTTCTTATGCCTCTGGTCTTGTGTACATATTTGATCTTGGGCATTAGCCAGAAATGTCATAGAATGTTAGAAGCTGGAGGAACCTCAGAAGTCATCTTATCCAACTTTGCACAGAGGAGCAACTAAAAGCTCAGAGGAGGGAAGGGATTGTCCAGAGTCATCCAGGGCAGAGCTTTATCTTTGCTAGCCTGCAAGCACCCTGAATGGTAGGTTTGAGCACCCCTAGTCTTGCTCCCTGAACCTCCCTCTGCTCCCTGACCCCACAAGGCTAGTTGCATGACTTGTTCTGAGAAAGTGTCCCGCCAATTCCAGTTTTATGCCTTTGACATTGCTGTTCCTTCCACCAGGGATGCTTGATCTTCTTGTCCTGCCAATACTTCAAGACCCCCTCAAGAAACTCCCTCTCGGTGTGGTTTCTCTCATTCCTGAAGATGGGTGGACTCTCCCCCCTCTGGCAACACCCTTCCCACCCCTGATACAATTGTCCCGTGGTATCATTGGGGGAACGGGTTCAAGCTCAAATCCTCAGATGCTCACACTTTATAAAATAGTATAATATTTTCATGAAACATACACACATCCTCCTGTATACTTTAAATCATCCTAGACGGCTCTTAATGCCTCATACAATGTAAACAGTACGTGATTAGTCATACCGTATTGTTCGGGGAATAATGATAAGAAAAAGACACGTTCAGTACAGACACATTTGTTTTGAACTGCAGTTGGTTATAGATGCAGAATCCAAGGATACAGAGGGCTGGCCGTATAAATCAGTCAGCAGGTATGACCATGGTTTTGTTTCATTTTCTTTCTTTTTCTTCCTTTCCTTTCTTTCACTTCCTTTCCCTTCCTTTCCCTTTGACTGAACACAGGAGCATTCTACCCCTGAGCTACACATCCCCAACACTTATTTGTTTGTTTCACTTTGAGGGTCTTGCTAAGTTGCCTTGGTTGGCCTCTAACTAGCAATCCTCCTGCCTCAGCCTCCTAAGTTGCTGGGATGACAGATATTGCCGCTTCCCCCCCTGGTTTCTTATCTTTTGTTCCATCCTTCTAACTAAGAGGTGGGGCCCATCTTCATCAGCTCTTGCATCTTTAGTACTTAGCAGAGCCTGGCACATAGTGGATTGTGAATACTCCTATGCAGAGGGTGACTCGGGGACAATCTGCCTTGATATCTGACAGGTTGCCCTTTGATTCAGGGCCTCATTTGTGTCCCTTCAAAATCTTTGGGGTCAAGGCAAGGCGCTCAGGCCTGACAGCTTCTCTGGTGGTGTGAAAGCAGGATTCTGAGTAGGGCTTTGACTTTGTGCCTTCTCTGCTACCATTTGCCTTTACACAGAAATATGCCACAAGTCAGTCGTAGGCATGGGTTGGCCTTTGGTGGGCAAGCTTTCAGGCATCTCGTTTTGGTCCTTGAGCTTTTTTCATCCATCCATTCTTCACCATTTATTGAGAGCCTGCTGTGTCAGTCCTGGTTGCTATGGATATTGATGGTAAACAGGAAGGACTATAATTTTTGCCTTCCTGAGCTTCCTGTTTAGACAGCATCTGTTTAGCTCCTTGGTGGTGGGACATTTCCTGTGAGCCTGGGCAAGTTTTTCAAGTGCTCGGGCTGTGGCATCTCCAACTACAAAACGCTCTCGCTAGAAGCCACTTCAGGCCACGCCTTGGCTTTCGTGTGGCCGGGGCTCAGTAATATCAGTTGGTTTGAATACAGTTGTAAAACGTTGACAGCTAATACATTTGCTTTCTCTCTTCCCAGTACTTTGGTTTTGGAGGCACCTTGAGAGGACAATTTTTAATCTGATGAAGAACAAAAAATTCCTTTGTCACAGCAAAGCTCTCTCTCTGTGCTGGAATACAGGAGAAAGGACGAGGGATCAGCATTTACTGAGCAACTGCCATGTGCTCTACAGACTTACAGTGATGCTTTTAACTCCACGCTGTAACTGGAGAGGCAGGAGTAACTCCCCTATGTCTCAGATGAGAAAGTAAAGACTCAGATTCAGAGCAGTTGAAGGGCTGACTTGCTGAAAGACCCACAGCAAGTAAGCAAGGGAACTGATGGCTAACCAGTCTCTGGGAACGCTTCTCCAATGGCATGGAAGGAAGAGAGAAATAGAATGTCACAGCCCTCTTTCAATAAAGGGCTCAGCAGCATGTTTGTCTTGGCAATGTTCTGTATCGACCTGGTGTGTGGCACGTGGATTAAGTATGCAGTTGGGTGGTCTTTAAAGGATGAACATTTTCTCTGGGATCAATAAGCTGAGTGAGTTTGGATCTAAATTCATCAAAATGTCACCTGAAGCAAATTCAGTCTCTGGGCTTCTGTACATAGGTCAGGTTGATGGCAGGGGAAGAACCTTGGGAAAGCCAAGTCTCTTGGGGAGTAGATCTGGGGCACCTGTTGGATCAGTGAGTCCACTTACCTGGGTAGGTTCAGGGGTCCTAGCTGACAACCAGTATCCAAGAAATTATTCCAGACATCATCCTCGCCAGAGGGGTATTTCAGGGAGAGAGGCTGCATGACAACTCTCTAGTTCTAAGACCTTCACACATAATGAGGCTTCAAAGTCACTCATTCCCACTGTCACACCCAGTGCAGGATCCCTTCTATGGCAGGTATGAGATACAGTTACTTGGTTTCCCCTTGTATCCTCTAAAAATACTTATTACTTCTCAATCTGTGCTTTTCATTCTTGAAGAACTAAAATAATTTTAAAGTTCTGTATTGATCTTAAATATCCTCTCCTGCCCTAGAGATTGGACTCATTATTCCCAAAGCCGCACCGCAGGGCTACAGAGAATGAGACCAATCCTTCTTCCATTCAGCTACTCAAAAGTTTGGCATATGTCTTCCCTTCTCCAAAAGAAACAGCCGTTGGGCCATTTGGAGCTTGGGATGCTTGCAACCCAGGAAGTGACCTGCAGCTCCTCTGCTCACCTGAGGCCCTGGTTTCTTTACGGGTCATTCCTAAGGATCTCATGAAGAAGTAGGAGGAGGACAAAATGGGAATTTGCTATTGGAGATGCTGGAGTCACGGACCTAGGAACAGGAAGGGGTTGATCCTGATCTTGGCGTGGACTTCCACATGGATGGTGTGTCTACACCCTAGTCCAAGTGTGTATGTGTTCACATATGAGGATGGAGTGAGAATCTGGGGTGCAGCATTCCCTGGGTGTGGACACGTGGTGAGCAGCCAGTGCTGCAGATCCGTTAGAGCACATGGGGTGCTGGGCACTCAGACGTGTGTACACACTATTGGCACAGGCTCTGGGTGGGGGTTCAGAGTCAGCTTCACCTCCGAGGGGAGTTCTTGGGATGTGTATGGCCATCAGTGCCTGTACTTCCACCTATGGACAAGTCCTGCTCCTTCTTTCTCAAGGACTGGGTGTATTCTTGGAGATGTGAAAACTCTAGCCTCTCATTTCACACCCATCTGAACTTGCTGACCCCATCATGGGAAGAGACCTCCATGTATTGGGGACAGTCTGTGAAAGTATCTATACAGCAGGATACTTTTCAGACACACTCCTGTTTTATCCTCAGCACTCCACTTGACAAAGGAAGACACCAAAGTGCCAGCAAGGTGGTATGATTGTCTAAGGTACACAGCTAGAGAGCATTAGGACTGGATCCGGATCAAACCCCAAACCCATGCTCTGTCTGCCAACATGTGCCTCCTCCATGAAGGAATGACCACAGCAGTCTATGCCAGAGCTTGCCAGTATCTCCTCAAAGTTGTCCCTTCCTGCCAGTCATCCATGGCCCTGGAAGATGAGCAGATGGTTCAGAACACACAACGGCAGTGCAGGTTCCAGGGGCTTCCAACAAGAGCCCTTAGGACTCACCACGTGGGAGGGCAGTTACTCCCCAAACACAGGTGGGTGTAAAATCCAGTTTCTTAGATTCATCCAGGGCCAGAGGAACTCAAACTTCTCTGTCAATTATGACTTGCTCAGGTACCTGGGACTATATAGCTCGTCATTTTCCTAAATCCTCCTGCTTGTTGTTTGAGCTTTTATCCCTCTGATTTACTTATTAGATTTCTACTGGGCCTTTCCTCAGCTGAGCACTCACTGTCCCCAGAAACAACTCTCTAATTTAACCAATAACTTGTTTCAGGAACAAGACGGGGCACGGGATCAAGCAGGAAGCCTGGGGAGACAGAGAATGAGAGAGGAGGCGAGGAGCAAGCAAGACAGGCATGCCGGAGGTGAAAGCAGCTCTGGACCAGAGATAGAGCTTGCTAAGCCGGATGCATTTATGAGCACTTGGATCTGGACAATTCTTACAAGTTACCGCTGCTGGTCACCATTCTCCCCAAACCTCCTTGCTGTCCCTGGGACCTTTCCCCACCCGCCTCTCTCCAATGCTGTGCTACATTTTTCTGTCCATGTGTATGTCTCTTTGGGTTGTGAAGTCTTTAAAAGCAGAAGCCAAAACATCTTCTGTACTTGTCACTGTGGCTGTTCCACAATCGAAGTCTAATATAATTTGCTCAATGGGCCAGTTGTGGAGAAAAACCGAAAGAGTAAAACTGTGCTGATTCCATCTCAGCCTCTCCAGTGGCCCCCTTAGCTGGTTGCAAAGGGCAACCAAAGCTGTGGCTGGTCTGACCAGGGAGTCTCCATGGAGGAGGTGGGACTAGACTGGGCCACCTAGAATGCAGGGGACTGGTTAGTGAGAGAGGGGGAGGCAGTGTAGGTGGGAAGAATGGCTTGAGTTAAGGTTTGGGCAGGAATGGGCAAAGGGGGGCCCCACATGTGACAAGAAGGCAGGCTTTCTGCAGGGAAATCCAGAGAGGTAGGTTCAGGCACATTGTGCAGAGCTTAGTTGCAGAGGGTGGAGCCTGGAACTTCTCCTGCATGATGGAGAATTTCCAATTTACTTAATCCCAAACCCTGTGTCAAGGACATTCCTTTATGGCCCTCCTCATGAATATCTTAAGGTGGGATGGCAGGATTTCTATGCATCCAAGATAAGCCACGTGTGGCTCAGAACTGCTCTGCCCTGTCTTCCCTTCTGAGCCAAAGAAGGAAGAAGCAGGCGTGGGCTCTTCCAAGGGAAGCTCTGCCCCTGCCTGACCCTGCCTCCACCAGGAGAATGCTTTCTCTCTTTCCCATTCTTCCTTGGCATTACAGTCACTTAGCTTTACTTATCCTTCAATAGTCTTTCCATGGGCTTAATAAATCTGTGCAGATCTGTATCCTATTGTTAAATAGAGACTATGAGAAACACCATGCCTGAGCTCCTGAATGGGTCTGACAGCCTTTCTCAGACTGTAGGAAGGCATCGGCCATATGGGACAAGGTTTGGTGATAAAGCCAGGTCATCCACTCATTAATTAAATTATCCAGTGTAATTTTTCTATGGTCTGAGGTTTCAAGCTGTTCACGTTATACTTGTTTTTAATGACTTTCATTTATTTTTTTAAATTAACATCCAGAAATTTTATATATTTATGTTGTGTACAATGTATACAATGACAGGCAACTAAATCAAACTAATTAATGTATCCATTACCCATATGTCATTTTTTTTGGTGCTGAGAGCATTTAAAATCTACTCTCCCAGCAATTTCCAATGATACAATACATTGTTATTACCTATCTACAATCACCGTGTTGTACAGTAGGGAAGAGGCTCTTCTTGCACCAGGATATCAAGCCCAGAGTGGGAGACTAATTCCTTGGTAAGGAGAACCTTTGGGATTCTAAGGACTGAGAGAAAGGACCCTGAGGGGCCAAGGGAAGTGTGATGGAAAGGGGATCACCCATTTCATCAAGTACCCATAACAGACGAGACCTGGCCTCTTTGTCCCTCATCATAAAAGGCAGATACTCATAGTTCCATTTCACAGATAGAAAACAGAGACTCTAGGGACTTAAGCAACCTGTCCAAGGATACACAGTTCAATGACCAAAAGGTTGGAACCCAGGCCTGTGACCTCAAAGCCAGGCTCCTCCACTCGATTTAACCCTGATTCTACCTGTTGGTTGGTCTGACTTAACTGGGCAATCTTGAGCAAATCATTGAACCTCTCGGGCTTCATTTTCTCTCTCAAGGAGAATCCTTCCCAGGGCCTGTTGTCCCCATGCTCCCAGCAAGACCGGAATCTGCTCCCTCTCTGCTCACTGTTGGGACGCGCTGTTTGCTAGATGGCCCTCGTTTTGCATTTTGCCAGTAGCAGCCTGATGGTGCAGTACCAGCCTTGCTAAGCCCTGGTTTGTGTTGTTGCCTTTGGTGTTCTGCCTCTGCGAGTTGGTATGAGAAAGCGCTCCCCTGATGCTGCCGGAAGCAATAATCCAGACACGGTTCAGGGGTTTAGTGGAAATCCTGCACTGTCGCACAAGAAAGCGAAACCCAGCGAAGCAAGGATTTCAGCAGATGCAAAATCTGCCCATTTACCTTCCAAATCCAGGTGCGGGGCAGGGAAGGCTGAGAAGCCAGCAGAGGCCCTCAGCTCTGGGTCGGGGGCAGAGGGGAATGCAGAAGACTCTGAGGTCTCCACAGGCCTAATGCCCCAGTAAGAAGGAAGGGGAGGGTGGCCAAATATCCGCAAAAGGTTGAAGATCACGATTTGACTTGAACGGAGTGTGGTTGCACAGCAGGCCGGTGCTTGTTGCAGCTATGCATCTTCCTATTAAGTCCTCCCTCCATGGACATAAGAAGCAGGATCATCCTTAATTTTGGTGTGAGATTCAGACAGCCTAAGTGACTTGCACAGAGTCACACAATCAGTCAGTGGCAGAGCAGAACAGAGCTGCTTGCTGTTGACAGGGAACACTGCTATCTATCCTCAATAGTCAGGCTCTCCTCTCTGTCCCCTAGCTTATACTAGCTATCTGGTATTAAGGAAAATAACCTGGATGTGGTCAGTATGCTCCCATGGGCCCACATCTCCTGTGTGCTTCTGGAGCCTCCTCCACCTGACACAAGGATCTGTGGTTCCAGATCCTCCTGCTGTCCTCATCTGACCGTGGGCTCCTTCTGAGCTGAAGAGATTGTGCAGTTACCAGGGAAAAGGTGCTCTGGCTCTAGGCTTGCCAGCAGCTCAAGGCAATAAGCTATCTTTCTAAAATGAGGTTTTCCATTTCAGAGACTCTGAAACTTCCAGGTCTGCCAAACTGCAGTCCTTCTTCCCAACTCAGGATGGCTAGGATCACTGCCAAGGTTGAGCTACTTAGTGTCCCCTCCAGGGCAACTCCACCAAACTAGGGACTGCAACTGGTCGAGGGCCCCAGCACCTAGCACACAGGTTAGCTCACAGAGCTTCTCTCTCACCCTTTATATATTTGCATATTTAGATATATGCAAACGACACAGGGAGTCTAGCATAATGAGTTTCGTATTGTATGTGCTATGCAGTTAGACAGACCCGTGTTCCAATCCCAGCTCCAGTGTTTATTAATTATGTCACCCTGGGCAAGAGATTTAGCTCCTCAATGAGCCTGCATCCTTCTTTGTGAAATGGAAACAATAATGCCACCCACCTCAAGATGTTGCTACGGTGTCAAATGAGAACAAGCACTTGACACAGTGCCTGGCACCGAAGAGGGTTCCATCAATAGAGGCTCCTGCCATTGAGCCTGTGGCCCACAGAATCACCACCTGTCTTCTCAATTTGGACAGTGGCAGCTGATGGCAGGCCTTAGGCTGCCAGGTAGGGAAGCTGCGTGTCTGGGGCCACCAACGAAGCCGCTGGTGACTGCAGCCTTTCACGAGGCATTACAGGCCATTGTTTTAATCAATACTATATTATTTCCTCCACAGCATCTATCCCCATGTTTATTATGTGTAAATAGGGTTTTTCAAGGATGTGAATGTGTTAGCTTAATGTAGCTGACATTCAGCATGTGCAATCTGGTGGCTTCCCCTTAGGACCTCCAGGAAAATGAGATGATGTATCTGCCACAAAGCTGAACTCATGAGTGAAATTTGAGAAATTCCACACGGTGTGGTCAGGGTACTGGTGCATTCTTACAGGCATGAGCTGCGTGCTCGAGCAAGGAAAACAGACAATAAACATGAACCTGGGAGCATGCTTCAGCTACTGGGGAGAGTGAAGATGCTGGGGACCTGGATGCTAGGTTCCTGTCTCTTTGCTGCCAGCTCTAGATTCTGCACACTTCTATGCTGTGTGGCCAGCTCCAATCTATCACTGTTTTCTTGCCTGTCCCTGGAATTTGTCAAAGTTCAGCCCTTCTGACAGCTCTTCCTCATTTTTCTGGATTCTCAGATGATCACCTTCTTTTTCCAATGTGTGACCCCAGTGGTCTGAAAGCTCATCTTGTATGTGTTTCTCTGGCTCAGTACCATCTTGTAGGTGTTGCCCTGTCTGGCTGTCAAGGCAGGCAGTGTGTGGCAAAGGCCCTTCCCAAACTTTCCACGTGGGCTTCTCTCTCCTATGCCAGGGTGCTCAGAGTAACAGATGTTGGTGCTCCCAGCACCTTTCCCTCAGACCCATGGGGCTGCAGTGAAGCAAGGGGGGAGTCTAATTTAGATTTTGGGGAAAGATTCCCCAGCATGACACCCTTCAAACTGCAAGTCAGATATCTCTACCACACATGGGTCACAATCAACAGCTAGAGCTCAATAATGGACATTTAAGGTAATCATATTAAATATCAGATGACTTTGAATTTATTGGTAGAGTTTGCTGTATTGTAAATGAATTAACTGTTTCCAAGATAGCTTGTGGGATTTTACCAGCAGGATGTGTTTCTATCCACTGTTTTCTCAACAGTGTTTGGATGCGGAGGACTGGATAGGAACACTGCCTGCTTTCCACCTTTACGCCAATGGCAAAGAGGGCCCCAGGGAGGCCCCTCTAAGAAATGTGGGAGGAAGGGATCGGTGCCTAGCCCTTCACGCCTGTCTGTTCATCTGTCCAGAACACTTGGCAAACTCTGGGGGTCCATCTCAGTAAAAAGTACTCTATAAATGTAAATGGCTGTTGCTATCATTAAGCTCCGTCTGTGTGTCTTAAACCTACAGCACAAAACAGGATTGGAGTTAGGCTTCTGCTCCCTTCCCTGCCTGAGCGATATGAGGGAGGTGTTTTTCTTGGCAAATAAATATGATATCATAAGCCCTGGCAGGATTCCAACCTGAGTAATGGCCGTCTGCCTTCCTAATTCCCTCAGCAGCTCGGAACAGGAACATTATTCTTTACTTCCTCTCTTTAAAAACAAACTCTCTACTGCAGAGCATTACTCAGCCGCAGGATCCCTCCCCAGACACGGCTGCGTTCCGGTGACGGCATGTGAGCGATGAGCTCAGATCATAGGGCACGTTTGGGAACACACAGCGAGACATTTGGCTTGGAAAAGGCACCTGAGGACCCGGATGCCAGTGGCCACTCTTTATGTGTCCTTGTTCATGAGGGACACAGAGCCAAAGTCAATAAGAATCACATTGCTTAGCGCTGCCATTTCCCTGGTCTAAATCATTACGGACTAACTGGGTAACTAGGTAATCTACTCGAGCCAGATGTTCACCAGGAGCCTCACAGTTTTGTTGCTTGCTGAGCCTCCGCTCTGTGCCTGGCTGTCCAGGCAGGCGCCTGGAGAATGCCACTTCTCTGCTCTCGTGGGCACTGCCACATTGAGGTGTATGACCTGCTGCCAGGGGTTGTCATTAGTTCCTTATGACAACACTCTGAGAGAGGAAGAAGGTATTGTTACTGTTATGCTTTGGATCTTAGATATGTCCCAAAGACCAAGTGTTAAAGGCTTGATGCTACTGGGAAGTGGACCGATCCGGAGGTGGAGCCTGGAGGAGGAAGTTAGGTCATTGGGAGGTGCTCTTGCAGGGGACAGTGTGATCCTGGGCTCTTGCCCTCTGCTTCCTGGCAACCATGAAGTGGGGCTGCTTTGCTCCATAACAAGCCCCCCACCATGATGATCTGTCTCCCCACAGTTCCCACAACAACGGAGCCAATCAGCCCTCACTGAAGCCAAAACAGCCCTTTCCCCCTTTAAGTTTTCATCTCAGGTGTTTTGTCACGGAGACAGAAAGCTAACGCAGATAGTTTTCCTTACATGAACCTGAAAATAGGCTCAAAGAGATTCATTAGAGAACTTACTCCAGATGACAAAATACCCAGAGCAGAAGTTGGGGCCAAATGGAGGTCTTCTGGTTTCAGATGCAAGTTTGTGATGCCACAGGAAGTCTCATTATGATTTCTGGGCTGTGAAGATTTGGGCACTGTCACTTGCCCACATTGAAGCAGCCATTACAGGGCAGCACAGTGAAGGCACTGGGTTGGGAACAAGGACACAATTTCACCCCTGAAGGCTTCTGATCAGCTGGGGGCTCACTGGCAGTCACTCAGATGAGGACACTGGCTAGGCTTAGAGAGAGGTCTTGAGGCTGGTACGCCTCAGGGACTCCTGGGAGGAGAGCAAATCGGTGTGTGGTGTGTAAGGGCTCAGCACTGTTGATTCAGCCAGTCAACACTTATTGAGTACCTACTATGGCCAAGCTTGGGGACCAACTAAAACCAAGATAAAGACCCTAATAGAAGCCAGTAGGCTGGTGAAAGAGACAAATCAATAGACTATTATAATTCAGGCTGAGCATCTCTAATTTGAAAATCCCAAATCTGAAAAATTTCAGATGCTAATATGATGCTCTAAGTAGAAAATTTCACACCTGTCTTCATGTGATGGCTCATTGCCAAAACTCAGGCACACTAAAAATATTCTATGAAATTACCGTCAGGCTATATGTAAAGATGTACATGAAACATAAGTGAGTATTGTGCTTAGATATAAATCATCCACAAGACATCTCATTATGTATACGCAAATACCCCAAATCCAGAAAAACGCCAAATCTGGAACACTTTCTGGTTCCAAGCATTTTGGATAAGGGATACTCATTCTATACAGGGAGATGAATGCTCTTGCGAGAGGGATCCCAGGCACCATGGCCGTGCATGGGGAGAGCTTCTCGCTAGACATGGTAGTTCTTGGAAAACACTCATCGGAGAGACAATGTCTATGCTGAAACCAAAAGGACAGATGGGAGAAGGGCAGATAAGGCTGCAGTGTTTCATCCTGAAGAATCAGCACATGCAAAGGCAAGTGGTCAGATGATAGGAGCAGTTAGCAGACCTGGCTGGGCACCTTTCCTATTATGAGCAGAGAGTCATGAAGCCACCTGCCCCAACCCCATGACCTGGAGTTCTTCATTTTACTCTGAACTTCTTCAACCTAATTGTGTAGGAAAGAGGAGCTGGAAATGCACCCGAACCAGAGTAGGCAGCACCAACTCCAGAATTAAAAGGATCTGGCTGTGCTTTATCTAACTGAAGGACTGTAATCTGCGAGATGTTCATTTAACATATTTCTGCCTTCTGAATGGCTTTTACTTTTCACTAAATTGAAACCGCAGTACAATATATGTGAATGATTAAGTTGTGTAATACATTCCAGCAAATTTAGATTAGGAATGATTATGACTTAAGTAAAATAGTTGAACACAATTCTTATTGCCATCTATCTTTTCTCTTCTTTTTAGTGTTCATGGGAGTGATTGAATGTAAGGAATGAATGACTCCTAGAAAAGGAGCAGGGAGGGGTTGAGGTCTGTCTTTGGAGGGTTCTCAGGGGCAGGGAGATGCTGACAGGAAACCTCAGGATCTAGGGTGTAGGGAGAAGCCCTGGGCAGATAGGAGGCAAGTCTTGGGTCTGCCATTTGCTAGCTGTGTGACCTTAGGCAGATTACATAAGCTTTCCGAGTCTTAGTTTCCCATTAGCAAAATGGGTTTCATTACTCCTGGTTCATGGGATTGTTGTGGGTATGGAATGAATTCAGATATGTTAGAGTAACCCTGTAGATGGCCCAAGGGCTTGGATGAGGAGTCAAAGTCCCGGTCAAGTTCTGGCTCTACCAGTTACCAGAGTGACCTTGACTTTTGTTACTCAGCCTCTCAGAGTCCAAGTTTCCTAATCCAAAAAATGGGAATAAGTGCACGTGACCATGGGTGCACTTGTAAGCCACCTGGGAGAGCTATGTGGCTGGTAGAGGTGGGAACAGGAGTCTGGGGGCATCTCCTTCCCCAGAAGAACAACCAGGCATGGTGGAGCCTTCCTGGGGGCCCTGGGAGGGGGAGGGGAAGGAGAGGAGCCCCAGGAAAAGTTCTCTTTGGAGTTCCAAGCCTTGCATCTGCCCCAGGCACTCCCAATCCTCCGTACCCTGCTTTATATTTCTGTAGTAGTATTGAACTCATCGTAATAGTCTGTGTGAAGTATTTATGTATTATGTTTATGTTTAAAGTCAGCCTCCCTGGTTCCAAGGGCAGGGAGCTGTTTCATTCTCTGATGTATCCCAAACACCTAGAGCACAGCCTGGCTAGTTAGGAGGAGCCCAGGGAAGATATGTCAAGGGAATGGATTTATGAGTGAGGCTGAACTTCCATCTCCTGGGAATAACTGAACTGAGGCTGGGGAACCAGGGTAAACGGAGCGCATCAGTCACTCTAGGAGGGAGCTGCTGGAGGGAGCTTGCTGGAGAGAGAAAGAGCTGCGATTTAGGGCATGGAACCTGGCACCTGCTCTTCAAGGGAGCTGCAAGCCCCCAGGATTTTCTTTGAACCCTGGAGGCACCTAAAACCTTGCTGTATTTCCCTGTCCCCTCCTAGCAACCTGATAAAATGCCTTCCAATCGGAGAAATTATTGCCATTTTGCAGCCGCTGCCTCTTGAGGTGGCTGCCTCCTGTGGCTCCTTCTGGAGACAATATTTCTTTTCTGTTCATCATGACAATAGGGGCAACAAATAACAGGACAGCAGATGAAGGGCCCTCCAAGCCCTCCAGAGCTGAGAGAGGCTGGGCTGGTGGCAGTATGGAGCCGAACAGCTGCTGTGGCTTGGGCTCTTGGTATGGTAGCTGGCTTTATCACTGACCTGTGCTGTTCCTGGCCAAGGCAGGCAGGACTGTGGCAGCTGGTCCTACCCACCACCTGCAGGTAGGGGATTAGGGTCCTTAATAGGCTTGGAGCAGGAACCAGCATTCCATCAGGGGTACCGGCCTCAGGTGTCTTGCTAAGCACTTCCCTGTGAGGTAGCAAGTGTGCTTAAATGAGGAAATAGAAGCTCAGAGAAGTTGAGTACAGTCAGCCTCTATATCAGCAGATCCCACATCATGGTTCCAGCCAATCACTGATCAAAAACATAAAAAAGAAATCACATCTGTGCTGAAGATGTACAGACCCTCTTCTTATCATTATTCTTTAGACATACGGTATAACAATAATATTTTACCTAGCTTTTATTTAGTCATCTAGAAATAATTTAAAGTTTGTAGTTTTCTATACGGGACTTGAATATCCATGGATTTTGGTATCCATAGTGGATCTCGGAACTAATCCTTCCAAACATAGAGAGGGATGGCTGTAATTGGTGATGAGACACACGACTTACTAATGTCTACGTTGGGGTAAGAATGCCCACGTTTCCAGAACCAAGGTGTCTCTTCTCTCAATGCCACCTTGAATCCTCTTATGGAGCCCCTTACTCCCAGCCCCAGTTTGCCTACTGTTGTACCAGTTATCGATGCCTGGGAGTTGTGCTCTAAACCTCATTTCTCTTTATCATGCCACCTTGCCTAAGCTTGCTAGTGTCCTCCCCCCATGCCCCATGGGACTTGGGCTGGACCTGTCCTGGGGCCTGAGCTGCCAGTTGAGGCCCTATTTCACTTGCCACGCGAAAGCTCCTCTTTCTGATGTGGCTCATCTTTAGGAGTGTGAATACCAGCCAGGGCCAACTGCAGCCATGCATTTGCAATCCCTGGGACACAGATCTTAACACAAGTATTAACAGTAACTCTGGCTCATCAGGTTGAGCATTTGTTGAACTTGGGAACTAGAAGTCTGAGATCTGTGTTATCATGCTGTCCTGTCTCTTCCTCATTTGGCATGGTCTTTTGGTCTTAACCACCTTGATGAGTCTCTGTTTCATTAATATCCCCCTTCAAATATTTTTCTAGAACTGAACAAAACTGCAGATGTGATCCGACAGGGCAAAGCCCAGGGGGACATTACTTGTTTCTGTTTCAAACATTGTTTTGCAATTAATGCTGTCTGGAATTGCACTCACTCTGCTGGGTTCCCCAGTCCCAGGGTTGGCTCCTACATCTACAGGGCTCTGCCTAACTCCCCTGGAATTCTGGAATGGGCCTCAGTGGGCAAGCCTCTTGTGTGGCTGAGGTCTGAGGCCTCCAGCCGAGCTCTACCCTGGCAGATTGTGTCTGCAGGGGCTGCGCATGGCCCTCACTGTGGTGCACAGTAGACACAGCAGAGGAAAGAGAACCTGATCTGGGGCCAGGTAGGGGGGCAGTGCCGAGTAGAGGAAAACAGCCTGTGAAGGTCACTGCCATTTCTCAGTGAGTGATCTATCCCCATTTCAGCCTCAGTGGGAAAGTGATGGAGGGTGTAATTAGGGCCTGAGCTCTGCCTGTGGGGCTGCTGCGCTGGTTCAAGGAGGCTGGGGACACAGGCAGCAGTGTCTGTCCTCTGAGATACCTTGGGATTGGGAGCCCAGGCTGCTCAGGACAGCTCCCTTGAGGGGCACAGGACCCAGGCCTTCCTTCCCTATTCTCCCCACTTCTTCTATCATCAAAATTTATTTGTCTGGATTGTCTCATTTCACCCCATTCCCTTGAGGACTTGTCTTATTAGTGAGTGAACTAATTCACTAATGTGGCATTAAGGTGTTAAAGTCTAACAATTGGTTTTGATGTTCACAACTAGTTGCATCCCAAGGGTGTAGATAGGAGGATTGAATAGGAGGATTCCTTCAACTATAGGGTGAGATTTCACGTGTTCTGGAAGAAAGACAGTTTGTGCAGGGTCAGCCCCAAGTGATTAACAAGTTGGGGGGCATTACCATGTTTGCAACAGGCACTGCAGTTAGATGAGAAATGGAAGTTCCAGGGACCTGCATCTTTCCCAAGGTTCCATTGCTAGAGGGTGGCAGGGCAGGGATGGGAGCCCAGGTTGGTTGCTCTGAGTGACCACTCTTCCTGTGTAGCCTAATGCATCCAAACCACACCCTGCATTACACCTGAACCTAAGGCTAACTCTGGGGGTCCTGCTATAGTTTAGATCTTGAATGTCCCCTAAGGGCTCTGTGTTGAAGGCTTGGATGCCAGCCTGTGGTGCTATTAAAAAGGGTTGGAGCTTTTCAGAGATTGGGCCTAGTGGAAGGAAGTGAGGTCACTGAGTGCATGCCCTTGAAGGGGGTACCAGGACCCGGTCGCTTCCTATCGCTCACTTTCACTTCCTGGCTGCTGTGAGGTGAGCAGCCCTTCTCCACCACGTGCTCCTGCCATGATATACTGAGCCACCACAAGCCCAAAGCAACAGGGCCAAGTGACAATGGTCTGAAGCCTCTGAAACCGTGAGCCCAAGTAAACCTTTCCTCCTTTTAAGTTATCTCAGGGGATAGTGTCACAGTGATGGAACATTGACTAACACAGTTCCCATCAGGAGTGTAGCACTATTAGAAAGATGTGGAATGTTCAGAGAAATTTCTCTGCCTTGCAGGCCCACAGGAGAGAGGGGCAGGAGAACTGCAAAGATCACTACAATTTCTTGATCACTTGCTGTGTCCTGACATTATGTTTAAATACTCACATCAAATTGTAAAATATATGATCATGTTCTGTTTAGGAAGGAAACTGAATATTCAGAAGGTTCAGTCACTTCCCCCTGGCCCTGAGTCAGCATCTGGGCTTACTCACCATGCCTGGAGTCCTCATAGCCCTATGCCGCTTGCTGGGCCACAGCCCACCTCCACTCGATCTCCTTGGGGCACTGACAGCTGTGTAAGAGTCTGCAGGGAAAGGGCAGGCGTCTGCTTGCTTGTGGACTCTCCAGAAAGGAGTGTGCGAGGCAGCTGAGGGGGCCCACAAAATAAAATTCCAGAACCTACAGTGCCCCTTGGGTGCTGCTGATGTCTCAGGCCCTGTTCTAGGTATTTTCCAGTCAGTTCTTACTTTAATCCTAATAACATCACAGCCAAGTCTAGCCTCATCCCTCCCTTTATGTGGATGAGAAACTGAGGTGAAAGGATGCACAAAGTCACAGAGCTAAGAAGTGAGGGAGCCAAGATTTGACGGTTTTAAGTGATTCCAAACTCATGTTCTTTCTCCCTCACCATGAAGCATTCCAAAGGAGGCTGGGGGTCAGAGGAGGCTGTGCTCCTCCTGGAGCTGCTGATCGGGTTGGGTTGACATCAGGATGGGAATAACCATGACATCTTTTCTAGGTCCTGGGTGGGCACAGGTCAGCAGCTGAGGGCACCAGCTGTGCAGTGGGCAAGGCACCTGGGGCCAAAGAGCACCCTTTAGTTTGGGTGAAGACCAGGAGTGCCAGGGTGTCTGGTCCAGGAGGCCCATCTAGGGAGGCCTTGGGGAGGACGAGAGTTTGGTTTCAGCCAGAGGCTCTGCTCTGCTCTGAGGGATCTGGGATGTAAAAGCTGCTGCACTGAGCTGGGCGAGAGCAGGAAGGGGCTTGGAGCCAAGACTCTCAGCTTAGCTGGAAGAGGCCAGCTCAGGGCACAAACAGGTTGCAACACACAGCAGAGGGGCAGGTGCCTCCTGCCTTTTCTGTGAGGAGGCTGGGAGCAGGCTGGGGCCCTGTAGGTGAAGGGGAGGAGGTGCATGGTCCAGTCTCATCAGGAAGCTTGCATAAAGGGCTTCTTGGCCTGCCAAAGCCTCAAAGACAGCCTCTTCAGCAGACGTGTGACTTGTCAGATTGGTTCTCCAATAGGAAAAATGCCAGGGCTTTGGAGGAACAAATGTCGTGGGCCATGCTTCCCATGGAGCCAAGGCACTGTCTCCTGCAGGTCACCCTGGTGTGGACTCGGACCAAGGGTGAGGCAGCTCTTCACAGTCATTGCCCCACAGCTCGCCTGGTAATTGACTGACTCATCGGTCACTGCTTGTGAGCTCAGCCATTGTTAACTGGTGACTTGAAAATTATCTTTATTTAGCGCTGTTATCGGGAGGCTGCAGGGGCGCCGACATTTCCACTCCACTAGTTCTCTCTGGCTGACGGCAGCGAGCAGACTCACACAGTCCATAGTCCTGAGCCACAGCCTTCCCTGCTCCCTATGGGGACAGGGCAGTGTGCTAAGTGGGCACGGCCAGAAGGCCAGCATGTGCCTGACTGCAGCAGCCCCTCTGGGTACCAGGCGGGCCATGGTCACCCACCTGGCCCTGTTCCCTGCTGCTTGTTCAGCACCACCTGCCTGCCTCCCAGTGGCTACACTGCCCTGTATTCAGGAGACAATCTAGAACAGGGGTCCTCAGTGCGGGTCTGGGAATGCACGAAGCAGGGTGATTTGCAGGGCTTGTGCAATTCCTTAATTTTGAGCGAATGTGACTAAGTCTTAGGAAGGGAGCGTTTTCTTAGCTTTCATAACTTTCAGCAGATTCTCAAGAGGGTTCATGACCCCTAGAGAGCTGGGAAGCCCAGTTCTGAGTCAAGGTTCTCAGATGCCCTGTCAGGCAGAGCAGGGTCCGCAGTCTGCTCACTTGGCATGCAGGTGGCTGCTTGCTGATTGACAGATCACAGAGAGACAGAAGAACCGGGCATTGGCTGGAGTCCTGCCTTTCACTTTCTGCCTATTGGGGCAAAACAATCACGCCCCACGGCTCCCTTCCCTCTGTGTGCTGGCAGAGTGCCTCTGCTTCCCACCCCTGTAGCTCCCCACTGGTCACAGGCCCTGTGGCGTGTGAGGGTCTTTGGTAAGATGTGCCACTGCTTTTTAGTGGGTGGAGGGAGGCAGAAGAGGAGGGCAGGGCAAGATAGAGAAATTGCAAAAACTAACGGGCAAGGTTGTGTTTGTCAGATTTTTTTTTTTTTTTACTGTGACCGAAATATCTGACAGGAATGACTTAGAGAAGGAAGCGTTTATTTTGGGCTCAAAGTTTCAGAAAAGCAGTCCATGTTGGCTGCCTGCATCACTGCGGTGGAAGGTCGTGGTGGAGGCAGGAAGCAGAGACAGCGTGTGGGAGCGAGTGCATGGGGAGGCAGGAACAGTGATCCCCAAGGCCATTCCCCCAGTAACCTTCTTCCTAAGCCGTGCCACCCGCCTGCAGTTGCAATCCTCTCAAATTATTAATCCATGGAATGGATTAATCCAGTGGTGAAGTTACAGCTCTCAGAATCCAATCTTTTGCCTCTGAATGTTGCTATGTTGCCTAACATGTGAGGTCTTGTGACATTTTTAAATCCAAACCATAGCAAAGGTAAAGGGCAGGCGTGGCTCTGGGGTGGGAGGCCAGTCCTTTCTTCCCACGCAGCAGCATAGCCTGCAACTGCAGGAGGGGCTGGAGCAGTCCTCTGTCCTCTCATGGGTGATACCTTTAAAAGTCCAGTGAGGCTCCGCAGGAACTGTCTCTAAGGTTAACTGCAATTCCCTAATGTCCACTCTTGGCCATCCCTCATCCATCCAGCCACTGGTCCTTGCAGACAGCCAGAGACTGAATAGAACACAGAGCAAGTCATTGTCCTAAAGATCGCACCAAATTCTGAAGCCTCAGAGGAGGAATTTGTGTTTAGGAGGGGTTTGCTATTTTCTGCGAACCTCTCCCTGGCATTTCTCAGCCCTCTGTGCCAGTGGGCCCCCAGCCTCTGGAGAAGGAGCAGCGATTCCTGGCAAAAGCCACCTCACAGCTGGCCCGGGCGCTCAGGCCTGGGGGCCTCTCTGGTTGTACGTTATGCAGCATCCCTTCCCAAGCATGTGCTGAATATGGATGCAGGGTTCCCTCAGCTGCCAGGGTGCAATCTCCATGCAGCTGTGGGGACAGTGACAAGGTCTGTGGGCTGTCAGCCTGGCTGGAGAGCACTCGAGAGCTACTTCATCGACCTTCTCTTCTCTTTCCAAGCCTCTTAACCACTTGAGCATGGGGAGGGGCCTGAGGGTGCACACTCATTTGGGCAGACAAGGGAGCCCCAGTCAGCCTGCTCTGCCATCCGGCTCTGGAGAGCCAGAGGTGGAGGCAGGTTTGGAGGCTGTTGGCAGAGGAGTCCCTCCAGCAAGGCTGAGTCCAGGAGCCTGGTGGTCCGGGTAGGGAGACGGGGTGAGAATAAGCTGGGAAGGGAGCCCTTGGGGAACCTTTGTTCTGCTGATGACTTGGATCTTGACCTCCTTCTTCCTAGGCTTTGATTAGAGCCTCCTTAGTTTACCAAGTACACCTGGAGTGATGTTGTTGTGACTCAGAGAGATTGAGTGCTTTGCCCAATGCCACACAGCTGGTCAGTGGCAAAGACAGGATCACAATGAAGCCTCCTTTTCTAAGGGAAACCCACCCCTCCAGGGCCTTCCTCTGGCCTGTACTACCCCCTTAGGAGTGACTGAGACTGCAAGAATTGAGAAGCTCCGATGGCACATAAAGCCTCCAGAGGACCAGCAAGGACAGAAGTCAGTCAGAACATCCTTCCTGAGCCTCCTCCAGCTTTGCTGGCACAGGCATCGTCTGCTTTTCAAAGGCTTTCTCTGGTGTGCGCGTGGTAAGAAAGAATTGGAATAAGTTATGATTTAAGGGTTGGAGTCATAGGCTGGCACTGTTTCTGCCTTTAGAAGCTGGGGAAGTGACAGAGGGCTCCAAGCAGTGGGGGAGCTCTTGGTCCCTTGGAGGGAAAGACCCCAGGGTGAGTCTGTGTTGGAGGTTCTGGAGAACCCCCATGGAAAGCCACAGAGATGCAAGTTGAGAATCCTGGCTTGTGGCTGAGCTGCTTTCTCCAGACTGTTCACCAGTCTCCAGGTGCATCTCACGCAGTTCTAGCAGCCCTGAAATCATGTGCTCATGCCCAGGAAGCTGCCTAGCAAGGTTGCTCTATTCACTGCCTTAGACTCAGACCTGGCACACAGTAGATGCTAGTTAAACTGTCAAATGAATTAATTAAGTGAAAGGAAACCTAGACCATCATCTATAGATAAGCCCAATTACGTAGGGATGACTCCTGAAGCCCAAAAAGGTTAGATTAAAATGCCCAAGGTGACACAGCCAGTTAGTAGTAAGGGAAGTGCCAGAATTTGGTGTCACTCCACTTTCCTCTCTGCTTCATGAAGGGGAAGGTAGGAATGTGACACCCTTGACCCCAGGGTCAAGCAGCTGATTTGACCTCTGAGAAGTTCTTTCCACATTTTTTAGCTGCATGGAGTCTTCAGTCAGCTGATGTGGTGTGTAAAAGAAGTGGTTCATGTGAAAATGACTCAGCTCTGTCTTGGACACATGGGAGCAGGGAGGAGGTGTGCTTCTCGGGGACCTGACATTCTCTTTCAGGAGCGTGAAACTCTTCATGGCTCACTTACCCACCCAGCTCTCCTCTTCCAGAAAGGGGCAATAAAAGCCACTACTATTGCACAAGGACGTTTTGGTCCATAATGAGCCACATGCATTATACGATGGTGATCCCATGGGATTATAATGGAGCTGAAAGATTCCCAGTGCCTGGTGACATCACTGCTGTTGTAACACGACATGTGTGATGTCATAGCATAGGCACAAGTCAGGAGTTTTTGGTGCTGCCAGTGCAGACATATCACCACGCTGCAGGACAGAAGCACGGCTCAGTTGTAACTGTGGACAGTAAATAAGGTTGATGACGACACTAAATGATGGTGCTACTGGTTTGAGTATTTATAACTTTTTGATAGTTACTTTATGGTGTATTCCTTTTACTTATGGAAAAAAAGTTTATTCTAAGACCGTCAGGCTGGCAGCAGCCCCAGAACCCTTGTGTTTGCCAGATCTCTTGATTAAATCATCTTTGCTTGTGCTGGGTTGAATGTGTGTTGCTGATCTTGCCTAGGAGCAAGGCCCTCCATATGCCAGGTGTGCAGGGGGCTGTACCATCCACGGCTAAGCATGCTCTGTGATGCTCACATAGTGAAGAACTCACCTAAGGATGCATTTCTCAGGCCATGTGCTTGTCAGGAAATAGCACATGACTGTACTACTCAAGTGAGAGGGACAGAAGCAACCGTCCCATCTTGATGACCTCTGGTGTTGAGGCCCTGGGACAGACAGACAGTCCAGGCTGAGGTTCCCTGGCCCAGCTCTAAAGTTCTAAAGCAGGAAGAAGGAGCAGGATGCAGCACGGATTCCAGATCCTTCACTGAGTTATTCGAGGTAGGCCAGGATGTGGGAGGAGTTTGGGGTGGCATCTGAGCTGACCTCTGAGAAACCCCTTTTAGACCAGTCATTGCCAGAAGCTTGCGTGGCCCTTCTCTTCCTTTAGAGTCCTTCCCAGCACACATGACCCAGAACTCCCATTACCATCAGAGCACAGCCTCTCTTGTCTTGAGCAGTGTGGCTGGTCTTGGAGCCTAGACTGGAGCCTGTCTGTCACTCTATGTCTCCTCAGTGTGGGGACACTGAAGGGCAGAGAGAGCAGCTGACAAGGCTGAGTGCATACACATCAGTGCTGAGGAGTCGACAGGACCATCTGAATTAAGTGGCCAAGTTTAGTTTTTAATTAAGCCCCCGTGGTCCTTTTAAAAGGTCACTGATGACACTATGTTCTTTAAGGCCAATATGAAAAGACATTCAAAGTCAAAGTTCTGAGATGGGAGCCTTGTAACTCGAAATGTCACAGGGAGAAATTTGGAAATGGGGTAAGAGGAAGCTGGCGGGAAGGATGACGCTGTCACATTGTCCTGCATTTCCACTTGGTGCTCTGAACTATTTTGGTCTCAAAGGGCAAAGGGCCCACTCTGCTCTCTGGAGCACCTCCCCCACCCCACAGCTGCCTGCGGGGCTCTTTGTTTGCTATGCCAGTGAAAAATAGGGCCCTTGTGTTCCCTAGTGCGGAATAAAAGTTGGTGTCAATGGCAGAATATGCCAGCCTGCCCTGATCTCTGGGGAAGTATCTGGCCATCATTCTGCACCCATTCCTTCCACACTTGGAAAAAGTAAGCTCAACTGAATCACCTCCCACCCTGCATCCCATGATGACCCTGCAGTGAAAGCCAATACCTGTGCCTGGTCCTACAGGGACCTAAGAGCAGTAGGCTTGAGTGAGCTGAACAGAGCCAACAGCGCCACCCAGGGGAGATCTGTGGACTGGCCGGTGGTTAAGG
Organism: Aplodontia rufa; assembly: GCA_004027875.1. Classification (NCBI taxonomy): domain Eukaryota; kingdom Metazoa; phylum Chordata; class Mammalia; order Rodentia; family Aplodontiidae; genus Aplodontia; species Aplodontia rufa. The sequence goes on from PVKS010001310.1 coordinate 130,409, forward strand.
GAGAAGGTTTAGCAGCACAGGTGTATTTTTCTAGAGCTCCTTGACTGGCACCAATGCCGGGGGCGGCAGGGCATTCTGGGTGGTGAACAGTTCAGTGTAGTCAGTAACTGGGCTGCATTCTGTCCATGCTCATTAACGATAGGCAGAGTAGGAAATGGAAAGGACTTCAGATTTACATTCAGGAAATTTGGGTCTTGCACCAAAGAGCATAGTTTGCCTATGTAATACACATCTCCCAGCTATTCCATCAGAGTACTTGCATTGTTGGGATGGAAATGTGCCTCAGTTAATGAAATATGAATTTCCTAGCCTCCCTTGAAAAGTTAGGACTGATATAAAAAAACTATTGAGTAGTTTTCTTTAAAGACAGCTGACTTATCTAGAAGGTGCCCCTCTTTTGTACTTTCTTCTTTTTACTTACTTCCTGAAATGTAGAGTTGATGGTTGGAGCTTTAGCAGCTATTTTACGACCTATGATTCTCCCCTGAGAATGGAAACCAGTGTTAAGGAGGACCTGGAGGCCTACCCTTAGATTTCAGGTTATGTGAGATTAAGTTAACCCCTACCTTGCTTCTGCAAGTATTACTTTGGATATCACAAATAACTGAATGCCAAACTGACACAGATTCATTGCCCTTGTTGTCATTTACTCCTGAGGGATTTTGGGTAAATAACTTGATGTCTTTGAACTTACTCCTACAATGGAATACAACTCTCGTATTGCCTTGTAAATGTTACTTCTGACTTGTAGGGCCTACTCTCAGGCTCCCCAGAATGTTCTCAAACCTCTTCTGAAGATCACATGGCTTTTGTGTGTGAGCCCTGGCTGCCTCTCTCCCATTGTTTAGCCAGATAATTGTTCCTGAACCAAGGAATGTGCCCGCCTTCCAACTTCAATGACTTGCTCAGGCTGTTATAAGGTCCCCTCGTGGGCTTCCATTTTCCAGAGACACAATAGCTTCTCCCGCCTTGCCCAGGCCTCACCCCTCCTAGCAGGGCGAAGACACAGTCTGCTGTTTCAAGCTGCTAAAAAGGAGGCTTCAAAGCGCCCCACGTTGGCCCTGTTAGGCTCTGACTCATAGAGACGTTTCTGGAGATCCTCAAAGCCTTATTAATCTGCTAAGACGTCCCGGGAGCGGTGGCTGCGCACCCTATTCCCAGGCTATTCAGCTGTGTCCATTGTCTCAGCCGCATTGTCCCCGCTCTGTGTCTTGGCCCCTAATGGACTCTCTCTGAGGCAGGCGGGCTTCGGCTGTGCCTGCTCTTTCATTCCCTGGCTCTTTTCTTCTTCTTCTCTGTTCCCTTTAACTCTTAAAATGAAAAGGTGATGGGTTCTTCTTGGGCTGTTTACTCCTCCAACTCTCCTGTGTGTCTCTCCACTTCACCTCTTTCCTCTCCTGGCATTTGGCGGGATGCGGGTCAGGCATGCAGAGGCCTGCACGGGAAATGGGCGTCCAGCTGGCTTTTCTTGCAAGTGAAAACCTCTGCTGGGATCCCCTCAGGACTCTGCAGGTGGCCTGCGTATAGCTAGTGGGTATAGAAGCTGGCTTCCCCAGGAACACCTGACTCCAGGCCACACATCAACCACCCTCAGCTGTGGAACCTTCTCTGCAAAGAGCCCTGGAGAGAGAGCCGGAGGAACAGGGCTCTAGTCCTGTACCCATTTTCTCTGTCTAAATGAGGGGGCTTGACTTGCTGGTCCCATGATAGGCAGTTTCCCAGTGGTCCTATCTATGGGTCTCCAGGCCCTTGAATTCTTGCATGTTTTTCAGCTTTCCATCACTATAACGAATAGAGACAATCAACATACACAGCAGAGTTTACTTTGGCTCAGAGTTTTAAAGCATTCACTCCATCATTGCTTGACCCTATTGCTTCAGGCCTGTGATGGCACATCATGGCTGGAGTGCACGGTGGAGCGCAACTGCTCACATTGTGGCCAGGAAGGAAAGAGAGTGAAAGAGGAAGACACTGGGGGTCCTTTGGAGAGCACACCTCCAACGGCCTGAAGACCTTCTTCTTGGCCCCACCTCTTAAAGCTTCAGCCACCTGTCACTGCACTAAGCTGGGGACTGGAGTTAGCCTCTACCACATGGACCCTGGAGTATGGTCCAGCTGCAAACCAAAGCAACTCCCCTTGGGGTGTGGGCTGGACCTAGTGGCTTGCTTCTCACCCAGGCAACACAGTGGAAGTTGTAGGATCGCTGCCGCAATGAGGTTATAAAACACTGGGCTCTGTGCAGTCTTGTTGACTTTCTTTTGTTCTCTCTCTGTCTCGGCTGTTCGCCTGATGAGGAAAGCTGCTATGCAGGAGAAGCCCACGTGGCAAGAATGAGGGGTGGCTTTTGGCCAATATCCAGTGAGCAACAGAGTCCTCAACCCACCAGCTCGCAAGGATCTGAATCCAACCCACAACCATGTGAGCAAGGCCGGACGCGAGCCCTGCTCCAGGGAGGCCTCAAGATGGCTACAGTCCTGGCCAATGCCTTGACTCCAGCCTTGGGAAAGGCTGGGGACCCATCAAGGCCATGCCCAGATTTCTGACCCAGATAAATTTGGAGATAATAAACATGCATTATATTAAGCTGCTAATGTTAATGCAACAATAGATAATGAATACAGGTCCCCATTAGCAAAAGAGAAATGGGTTCCTTTGTTTGCTTTCTCTACAGAATGGACTCAAGGGTCCTTTTAAAAATTTTTTTTTGTTAAGGAGTTGAGTTATTGTACAATCATAAATGCATATAAAGTAACACTATGATATGCATATGTTCTTAAATCAGGATTACTCCCACATTGCCCACACCCCAGTCTCTTGATTCTTCTATATTTTGCCCCTACAAACAATATAAATGCTTAAATTGTTAAATTTCCAGAATTAAATGATTAAATGATTGCATAAGTATTACTTGGATTCTCAGGGTGGTAAAGAGTTGCTATATTGTTGATTGTCTCCCTAGATCCCTCCCTAACTTCCCTCTCTCCCACCTCCCCCCACCTATTCCCTTCTCCTACTTACTCCCTCCCTCCCACATGTCTATGGTTCCCCTAGATTAGGTGTTGCTACGCCTTTGCTGGGTCTAATACATACATGAGTTTGACTACCTTTCACGCAAGCCTGGGTATAGCTCCAGACTCCACAAATGAGAGGAAAACATTTGACCCTTGACTTGCTGGGTTTGGCTAACTTCGCTCAGCATGATTTCTTCCATTGCCATCCATTTACCTTCAAAGGCCACAATATCATTGTTTCTAATAGCTGGGACTCAAGGTTCTTAAACCACTCATATTCACTAGCAGGTCACTTGGGGAATGCAGGTGCACACGCCCCACCCATGCGCACCTCAAATCCGTGAGTCCCTTTGCCCCTATGCCAAAAATACATGATCAGAAAAAAAATTAGGAAGACATACCTGAACCAAAGCTCCACAGAGTAGATTCCTTTTTTCTATTAGAAACATAAGTAAAATTCGAGTTCTTGCACAATATGAAGTGCCAGAAGGGGTGTGACTGATAAGGCCTGGGGGTCCTTGTGCACCTTTGATCATGCAGGCCCATGGCTTACCTTTCAGAGTGTGGCACGCTCTGTTTTCATTAGACACCTGTCCCCTCCTTTCCCTCTCACCCCTCCACTTATTTCTGACCTCAGGATGTTTGGAATGCAGTGACATCTACAGGAAATCACCCTGGTCTTCACAACCACAGTCAGAAGCAAAATTTCAAACCCTTAGTCCCTCCGCACTCCATGTTCCAGGAAGCCGGAGCGCGGAGCCATCTCTCTAATCTAGGAAGCAATAAAGAAATGTATTTAGGAACCAGCCTCTATCTAAGGGAGGGAATTTATGTCTCTTCATGCTCTTGTTGACAATAATAACTGATTGCTGCATCAATGTGATGCAATATAATTTTAAAACCCTCTAGAACAAGGATCAGAGAACAACTGGCAGGGAGACTGAGCTGTGGTGGCCACCTCTGGTTTTTCAGCGCAGGCCGGGGCTGCTAATGCCCTGAGGCAATGGGAACACAGCCCCGGGAGCACCTGCAATCTCATTTTGTTTCTTTCCAAGCACCGGGGAAGAAAGGCAATTTGTTTGCTCTCATACTCTAAAGATGAACTTCCCGTGCTCAATCAAATGTTATTATCCCAATGTAAGTCAATTTACCTTTGAATTTGAAGGCTATTTTCTTCCTAAATGGCTAATTATGGGAGATAGATGGCTGTAAACAGAAGACTTCTCCTTCACTACTCAGCCAGCCTTTCTCCCCAGGCACCTCAGAGAAACGAGGCCCAAGCGAGTGCCTGCTGCCTGCACCTGGCCTGTGCCGTCCCATGTCCACCCTTTCTGGTCATCCCACGGTGCCATTTGTCTCCCCATCTCTGTTCCCAGTTACTGTTTCTGTCCCCCTGAACCATAGCCTCGCCTGTGTGCTCAATTTCCAGAATGACCCTCCCAGGGGCCGTGTCCCCTCTTTAAGGACTCTGTACTAAACGTGGCCATTCCAGCCTGAAGGCTGTGCACAGGACAGCATGAGTTTTTGGAGACAAGGGATCCTGCGAGCGTCTGGGAAGAAACAAGGTCACACAAGGCTGCCTCTTTGATTCGCTGGGCCACGCTACATGGGGGCTGTGGACTTTTCATGTTGAATGATCAACACCATGCAGGAGCTAATTGAATGGCTGAGTTTGTTTACGGGAGAGCCAGGAATGGCTCCCCTCCTTCCTCACAAAACAAAGTCTCTCCCCAGGAGCTGTGGCAAAGAGGTCAACCCCAGCAGCATTTCTGTTTGCCTTTTGATGGATGCTGGATCTATGGGCTCTGAAGAAGGAAGCATATTGTGCAGGAGCTGTCAGAGGTGGCTCCTGCAGGGAGACCTTGGCCCTGGGAGCTTTCCAGGTCTGGAGGTTACTGAGCCTGTGGTGAATGGGTTTATCTGGAGGAACCCGGCTTTCCAGCTCCTCTCTCACAGGCCTGGCCTCTGGCCTGCTGCACTTTTGACCTGGGCCAGAGAAGCCCTAATAATAGCAACTCCAAGGCACCTCCTGGCTTATGCGCCCCTATAGGGCTTAACTTATTTGATCCTCAAAACCATTCTACAGGATCTTCACTTGACAGATGAGGGAGAGGCCCAGAGAGGTCAAGTGCTTTATATGAGGTCGCTCAGCTAGTAAGTGACAGAACTAGGACCTGCGTCTGAGCACTTGGACTTCAAAGACTTGTCCTTCTGAGATAGCACCGTCACAGAAAGGAGGGCATGTGGCTCTGTGGTCAGTGTGGAAGCCTGGCCCTCTCTTTGGACCTATGTCACTTGGACTGGGTTTCTGATTTGTGATTCTTGCTTTGACCTCGAAACTGAGGCCTTGATAAACCTGTTTTCCTTGAACTTGCTGTTCTGTCTGGTAGCAAGGCCTGGTGAGAGGGGTGAGCTTTTTAAGAACTGATTTCTTAGCGTTGAAGGCCATGGTCAGGGTGAGCTTGAGGGGCCTATGGGAGTCTCAAGAGACCATAATAGGAGGTCTGACTTACTAAGGCATAGAGGGCATTATGAGCCATTTTTTTACTAGCTTAGGCTCTGAGGGACCCTAGGACATACATCCTTATGCCCACCTGGTCACCTTGCAGGGGAGGGGTCTGCACTCAAGAAGGGAGTCTATTTTGTGATGGGTAGACTGTAATTCTGAGATTCCCCCTATAACCCTGTGCCAGGGCGAGGAGACTGGGGCTCCCTGTTTAGCTTAGAGCTTCGATTAAAATGATAAATTCACATTATACACTGATGGGCAGGCAAGTGGGGGCTCATGCCAGCTCAGCTCCCTCCTGGCATTATCTCACAGCTGCTGGTTTGGGGAGATGTGTCTCCCTCCCTTCCAGCCTGTGAGAGCCTTAGTTCCTGATAAAGAAGGGAGTAGAGGCCCCCTGGAGCCTCAGGAAGGAGGGTGACATGCGAGGTGCCCTCAGCAACTTAGAATCTGTATCATAATAAAATTAAAAAGTACTGGGGATGTGGCTCCGTGGTTAAGTGCCCTTGGGTTCAATCCCTGGTGCCAAAAAACAAACAAAATAAAACAAAACAAATCAAACCCCCACCCCAAAACAAGAGGCAGTTGGTGCTCACACTGTCTGAAGCCATGGTGCCGGCAACGGTGTGTCGGGAGCTGCACAGAATAGTGTCCTCCTGATCTAGGTGTCTGGACTTTGCCAGCCATTTGTGTTTGGAGCATTATAAAACTAGAGCTCTTTGAGCTGAGGTGAGGTGGAGCAATGCTGGGCCTATCCTGGAGCTGCAACTTTTTCACTTGGCAGCCTCAGTTCTGCCATTTAACCTCTCTGAGCCCCCTCCCAACGTCAGCACAAAAGGCCCTGGTGATGGCCCTCACAGCAGGACTCAGGAGGAACCACAAAAGGGCACCTATAAAAGTGCGTTACAAATCGCAAAGTGGTAGATGTGATTGTCATACTGCTTCTTGCACCTTGGCAGAGACCCATAATCACAGACAATGGGTGACCAAGAGGCCCCGGTCCTGCCAGCCCGTCTTGGCCCTGCCCTTTCATCTCGGCTCCTCCCCTCCTCTGGCCATTTCTTCTGCATTCTGTGCTCTCTTGCTGGCCCTGGCTGAGGGCTCTGTACACAACTCTCTCTAGTAATCCACTCCAGTGGGCTGGAAAGCTAGAATCCCACCAAGCCATGTGTCCAGTTGGTCTCTGTCGCTGCCAGGATTCTGTTGGGTCTCATGTGCTGCATTTACCAGAGTCAATCAGGGCCCCAGCAGGCTGTTCTGTCTTTAGATGGGTGTCGTGGGAATGGGGCACCCCTGGTCTCCAGGTCTCAGAGCACCTGCGTTTAGATTCGCGGCTCAGAGGGATGCGGTCATTGCTGCAGGGAGAGCGGTGTGGTGGCACAAGATGGGGCCCACTTTGTGATGGACGGGATGTGGGGTGCCAGGACAGAGGCCCAGCCAACGCCGAGCATGCAAGCGGGTCTCTGCTCGTAGACTGCACTGGGCACTTCATTTCCCAGAGACAACCAGTGTGTTTTAATAATGTCTACTTGGGTTAATGAAAGTTGTCGGTTTCACTTAAAAAATACATCACCATTCTTCACTTTACATATCTGTCGTGCTGGGTCTGGAGCAACACATCCCTGCCTGATGCAGGGAGCAGGGGAAGAGGACAGGGTGGGGCTGTGGAGAGCTGAGTTCTGGGATGATTGGGACCCTGGGCACTGGAGTGAAGCCAATTCCTCACATTGCACCTTTGCACAGGGACAAATCAGAAGTGAACCAGGCAGAAAGAAAGGGAGACACTGAGATTTTACCCTTGCAGATTTTTTTTTTTGTGTATGTGTGTGTGTGTGTAACTGGGGATTAAACCCAGGCATGCTTTACCCCTCAGCTACATAACCAGTCCTTTTAAATTTTGAGACCGGGCCTCACTAACTTGCCTGGCCTCAAACTTATGACCCTCCTGCCTTGGACTCCCAGATTGCGGGGGTGTAGGTGTGTACCACTATGCACGGTGACATGGTGCCTTTTGGAGGGAAGCTGTGAGCTGTAATGCTGTAATGTTGCCCAGGGAGACTCCTGCTCTAGATTCAGACTCCTTGGGAAGGAACCTAGTTGGCTACTCTCTCTGTGACTTTGGGCAAGTTACTCTTGGAGTCTCCATTCTTCGTCTAGTAAATGGAGATAATAATAATAGTATTCGCCTCACAAGCATTCCATGACACCAGGCAGGCAAAGCTCTATGGGATACCTTGCAAACAAAGTGCTCGAATCATAGCTAGTGGTATTAAAATATTGTTTTTATTACGATGTCATTTAGTGCAGTGTTTATGAACATGGGCTCTGCAGCCACACTGCCTAGGTTTGGAGTCCAGGTCTACCGCACACTAGCTGTGTGATATTGAACAAGTTATTTAACTTTTTTGTGTCTCAGTTTCCTAATCTCTAAAACATGAAGGAGTAATAGTACATAAAGGGTTGTCATAGGGGTTGAACAAATTAAGACATGGAAATCCTTTAGAACACGGACATGGTAATGACTCAATAAATGTTAGGGATTTTCAGTATCATTGTTGATTTCACAGAGCCCTGGGAAAAGGAGGCCAGACTCCTTGGAAACTGCCTTCACATTTCATCACCAGTAGGTGGTCAGTGGGCTGCATCCCAGGTGGCTCTCCACACCCCAGGGGCTGATGCAAGGCAGAGACCCTAGACATCAGGTGTGGGAAGCAAGGTAAGGCTGCTGCAGAGCAGGGACAGGTGGACTCCAGCCCCAGTTTCCAAGCTGTATAACTTAGTTCAAGGCTGGTGGCGGTGGGGGAGGGGCTGGGGGTGGCATGTTTAACATTCTGGGGACATTCCCCTTCAACTCCGCAGAGGCCTTAGAACTTCCCCGAACTGCCGCGCACGGACACACTTGTTTTCCTCTGTTTTTTTTTTTTTTTTTTTTTCAGGGCTGAGGACCGAACTCAGGGGCCTTGCGTGTGCTAGGCAAGCATTCTGCCACTGAGCTAAATCCCAAACCCCTACTTGTTTTCCTCTGTGTGTCCACCCCCCAAAAAACTTAGGCTGATTGAAGACGGGAATGGATTTGTGTGGTGAGGGAAGCCCTGGAGGTAGGGAGGCAGAAGCTTAGAGGATGACTGGAAGGGACCAGTGTAGCCAGAAGGCAATTTCTAGCTGAAGGAAGCAGCCCTGGAACCTGCCTGCCACCCAGGCTGGTGTTCCAGGGTTCTGTGATTGCATCCCTTCCTGTCGGCCTCGTTAGGCAGTTATTCACTTCCAAGCGGCTCCCTCTGGCAACCAGTCTTGCGCGGTTTATGAGTAGTCAGGGCTCCCCAAGGAGATCAGAGTGCATGGGGTGCTCAGTCATGGGGATGAGTGAGGCCTCCCACTTCCTAAGCCCAGGAACACAGCGAGCAGCTGGGCTGGGATTGGCCCACCTTCTCCTTTTGCAGGAAAAGAAATTGAGCTGGTGTCAGGGTGCGCACGGTAATCCCAGGACTTGAGAGGCGGAGGCAGAAGGATGAAAGGTTCTAGGCCAGCCTGAGCACTTAGAGAAACTCTGTCTCAAAATAAAGTTAAAAGGGGCTGTGCGTAGAATTCAGAGGTAAAATGTCCCTGGGTTTAATTCCCAGTATTCCCTATCATCCCCTTCCAAAACAAAACAAAACAAAAAAAAACCTGAGGCAAGGTGTGGATCGTCCTCTGACGCATTTGCTGTGGTTCCATGTGGCTGAGGCTGCTTTCTGGTGTGGATGTGCTATCTCCTGCCTGGGAGAGGAAGGGCCAGTGGAGTAAGTGGGAGGGAAGAGCAGGATGCCCTGCCTGGCTCTCACTGGCCATGACCGCCTACTTCCACTGGGGGGAGCAGCCTCTCCACAGGTGGGGCTGTCCCTTGGGAACAGGAGCACTCGGCTGCCTCACCCAGGGAGAAGCAGCTCTGCGTGTTCAAAGAACCATTATTGCCATTATTAATTGCCGGCTGTTGTTATCAGGTAGGCATTAAGTGGCTGCCTCTGTCCTTAGAGTCTCGACACTTGGAGAGCCGCTTCTAGCAAGGTCAAAAGGAGGCTTCACTTGTGCAGCTGGCTCTGGGTCCCTCCTGTGATAGCCTTCCATGTTCAGCCATTCTACAGATGGAGAGACGGAGTCCTCGATGACTTGCTTCAGGGCAGACTATCCCCTTCCCCTTCAGGGTCTTAGCCCTGCAGGGTGCACAGATGAACAGAGAGTGTCGCTGAGAGCTTGAGACCAATAGGGTTGACATCACTGCTGGGTAAGCTCCACAGTGTCCAGGCTGGAGAAAAGGGACCCGCCCAGCACGAGGCTACTGCCTGGCACTATCACAGCAGCCGTACCATGGTGAGCCTACTGTGGCTGTCCTTAGGCTCTCTGGCCAACCCTTGTCATACCCAGGAGGGAAGTGTGGCCCCAGGTGGAGTCTGAGCTGGGTGCCAATTCCCAGACCACTGCTAGGAGTGGGGGTGCGGGGCGGCGCTGGGGCAGGGCAGATGGCAGAGAAAGGCAGGAGGCAGCTGAAGAGGGCAGTTCCAGAAGCCCCTCCGAGGAGCATCCCATCTACCTAGCAGGCCAGAGAAATAAGGCGCAGAATATCTAAGACGATGGTGAAATCTAATTAGTGCAGACCTAACTTCTGACTTCCTACCCAGGGCTCCTCCTCCAGCCCCAGGCTATCGAGCTGAATTAAGCTGCCTAAGATCACCTCATTAAATTCACTAACCTTGCTTTTCCGCTACATTTAGCCTCTGGTGCCCTTCCTCTGGTCTGTGGGAGGCGCCTGCCTGGGTTACTCCAGTGCTTCCCAAGCAGGTGTTTTTAGGTTCCCCCTCCCACCTCCCCAAATGGCTCCCTTAGTCACTAAGTTTCTTTCTTCTGAGCTCAGTAATCACCCTGCACTAATCCATCACAAAGCCCTGTGATAACATAGCAGCTACCCAACCTCACCCTCCCTACAGAGGGGATGGGGTGCCCCAGGTGCTGGGAATTCAGGGAGAAGGGAAGCAGGGCCCGGATCAGAGGCAGAGCACTGGGCCCTCTTGCAAATGGAGAGCTAGCACATGTGACTGGCATTTCCTGGGGCTTAACTGCCTGCAGTGTGCTTCTGGTACAGAGATGGGCAATGAGGATGCACAGGGAGGAGAGCAGCGCCTGAGGCCGGAGGAGCCCTGCAGTCCAGCTGAGGGTGCACACGATTCAGGCAGTTTGCTCTGAGCCCTGATAAGCAAATGAAGCACCGAGGAGGTAGCAGAAACATTCAGGCCAGAAGGGTATTTGTTGTGAAAGAGAAATGTAATGCAATTAGCATTGTAGGAGAATGGAAAATCCAGCTTGGAGATAGGGCTAAGGGCTAAAGTGACCACCAACTTGAACTCCATGCAGAACTGGGATAAACGGTGCAGTGCTTCAGGGAAGGCTGACCATCCACACGACTTGAGTGTGTGTCACTCCTGCTGAGGTCCAGACCCTGAGAAGGAGGACGGAGGGAAGGGGCATCTTGGGGAAGACTGGGCAGGCTTGAGAGCACGACTGTGTAGCCTTAGGCAGCTCCCTTAATGTCTCCGCTTAGCCTCTTGCCAAGAGGACTAATGCATGTCTTCCCCCAGGGGCTGGTGGCTGGGTTAATTGGACATTGTTTATGTGGCATTTATTATTTATGATTTACTTTTGTCTATCCTGAGTGTGACAACTGTGACTAACTGACCAGAGTATCCTGCCTTGGGACATGTGTAAGGACCACCTCTTTCTTAGCCTACCTGAAGTGGCTTTGAGGCCAAGAGCAGGGGTGCACAGATGTGCCTGAAACCAGCGTCAGATGACAGCGTTGCAGTTAGTTCCTTGCTGGGGGACCTCAGATGCACTCTTATCTGTGGAAAACTGAGGTGGGTGGACCTAGAAAGAACTGGCATCTTGGGTCTTCTGGTTTCAGGGGTTCTCGACCTTAGGTGCCTTTAGGAAAAAGTACAACAGATTCTTCACCAGAAAGGCCAATTTAGGAGTTATGGGGGAGGGATTTTGAGGTTTTAATTTTCCCCATGATTTTTGTATGCAACCAAAGCCAGGAACCACTTATAGCTCCAACTCTTTCTTTTTCTTTTTCTGTTTTTTATGTGTAGGGGCACTTATCCACTGTCTAGCTCATTCTTATTGGACTATTTTTTCTCATTAATTATTAATAAACTAGCAGCTAACTTTAATTGAATCCTTCCATGTATGCAACAGGCATGGAGATAAGACTTAACATGGGTAGCCTCAAGGAACCCTCAGAACAACCCAATGTTGTTGGAAGATACTATTATTATCTCCATTTTGCAGATGAAGAAACTGAGGCTCAAGAGTTTAAGTAAACTGGTCCACTAATTCAGTTGCAGACCTGACTCCGAAACCTGCGCTGTTTCACACTTCAAGAGAACACGAGAACAGTGTCCAGAGTGTCTGGGAATTTTGAAGTCTCTTCTGTAAGGGGATTTTGTTGAACAGTTTTTCAAGCAATAATTCATAGTCATAAATGAGTGTGGGGGGCACAAGGACTAAAAGGACACGGCTTGAGTGCTAGGCTAACCTGGCCTGTGACTATGGTATACTGTGTGATAGTGGCTTCTGCATATTCACTGTGAGACTATTCATACAGGAGGCCTCTGATGCTATAAATAAAAGGGGTGAAGGAGTCAACAATGAGGTCTGCAGGGCCCATTCTCTTCCTCTCAGGTGCCAGGACTACAGACAGAGCGAGGGAGGGGGAAGTTGCTGAAGAGATCCTCTCCTCTAAGGACTCACCAGCTCCCTGGCCATTTGAAGCTGCCTCCCCAGGTCCATGCAGGTGTGGACGGAATCATCCCATCACAGACTGAGAGTATCAGTTCCCTGCAGATGGCTAAGGTGGAACTAAGCCCACGAGGCTCTGGGCCTCCACAGTTTGACTCAGGCAGGGCTCTGGAGGTTGCAGCTTTATGGAAAACACATCTCCTAAATCCAGGAGGAAGCCAGACACATCTGGAGGCCTCTGGAGAACTTGCGATGGAGGCTCTTGCAGAAAAAGGCAGGATACCTTAGGGGATGGGAGAGCTGGTGCTGGAGAAGACTGTTAACATCTACCACCACTACTTCTTAGTTGTGTGACTTTGAGAATTTTCTTAATGCAAGCTGACAGGTCTGAGAGCTGAGGATAACAACAGGACCTACCTCATCTGGGCATGATGATGTACACCTATTTTCCCAGCAATGCAGGAGGTTGAGGTAGGAGGATTGCAAGTTCAAGGCCAGCCTCAGTAAATAGCAAGACCCTCAGCAACTTAGCAAGATCTTATCTCAAAATAATAAATAAATAAATGGTGTGGGGATATAACTCAGTGGTAAAGTGCCCTCCTGGTTCAATTCCTAGCACCCCACAAAACAAACAAACAGAAAACAGGACCTGCCTCAGAGGGTGGTAGTGTAAATTAAGAGCGTTGTAATGTTCTTAGCCCAGCTCCTGGTTCCCAATGCTCAATGAATAGTAGCTGTCATTACTGTTATTGTTACTGTGACCTTCTACCCTTTCCCATTATTATATCCAATTTACATTTTCAGCTTTTAATACATTGCAGGGTGCTCTGGTTTCAATGTGTCCTCAAGTTCATGTGTTGCAAACCTAATTCCTGAATTCTCATGCGAATGGTACTTGGAGGAGGGTCCCTTGGGAGGTTATTAGCATTGGATAGGTCGCCAGTAGGGAGCCACCATAACGGGGTTAGTTACTTTATAAGAAGAGGAAGACAGACGCCAGTGGGCTCTCCCTCTGTCCTGCCATGTGATGATGCATGAAACAGGCCCTCCCAGACGCCGAGCAGATGCTGGCGCAGCGCTGTGGGACTTCCCAGCCTCCGGAGCCGTGAGTCCAAAGAACCTCTACTCTTTTTCTTTTTAAGAGTCAATTTTATTTATTTTTTCATCGAGCCTAGGCTGAACGTCCGGCACTTCCCCTGACCTGCAGATCCTGCTGTCCCTCCAGAGCTCCCCTCACCCTCTGCCCTTGCCACACGGATCTTCTTCAGTTCTTTAAGGTTGCTCTGGTTTCCGCAGACCCGCTTCCTCAAGGAAGGCCCGACTCCCTTGTCTTCCCACCTCCCCTCTTCGCTTTTCTCCACACCCCGGGACCTGTACAGTTTGGCGTGGATGAGGGACAGTCTCCTCCAAGAGGGAGAGCAGTCCATTGGCTCCCCATGGTGATCCAGGGCCTGTGCACCCCAGGATGCGCATAGCAAGCGCTCTATCAGCACTGAAGTGAGTACGTTCAGGCGACATCCATCTGGACTAATTTTCTCTGCCTCACACTTGTGTTTACTATGCTTTCTATGATCTGGCTCTGCTACTAACTAATGAATCTAAAAGTTATTGGGGAACTCATGAGTTTAGCACACTCATTTAAAAATAAGAGAGATTGTTCACGTGACGTAAAATTGGCCCTTTTAAAGTATATAGGTTTCAAAGTATATTTACAACATGTGCATGCAGGGTCACTAAGTCCAAAACATTTTCACCCCCCCCCAATAAACCCCATACCCTTTAGCAACCACTGTCCATTCCTTTCCACCTGCCACCAAGCTTTAATCTGCATTATGTCTCTATGGCCTTGCCTATTCTGGACATTTTATTTAAATGGAATAATAGATGTGGCCCTTGGTGGTGGTCTTCATTCACTATGCATAATGTTTTTAAACTTCATATATATTGTAGCAAGAATCAGTATTTTATTCTTTTTGATGGGTAAACAATATTCCACTGCAAGGTTACATCACATTTAAAGGACCTACTCATCAGTTGATGGACATTATTATTATTTCTACTTTTTGGCTATTATGACTAATGCTGCTTGGAATGTTTATGTAAAGTTTTTGTGTGAATATGTTTTTGGTTTTCTGAGATTTTATATATAAACATACTTATTTTTCTCTATATATTTATTAATATATAATTAAAACTGATGGGTTTTGTGATAAAATTATGACTAATATTTTTTGCAAACTCAAAAACTGCTTTCTGGGGACAGTTTTCTTTTTATTTAATTAATTAATTAGTGTCTATTTTTTGCAGTCCTGGGTATAGAACCCAGGGCCTCACACACAGTCAAGGGCTCTACCACTGAGTACTACCGGCAGCACTTGTTTTTAAATAGAGAGGTGGGTCAGTTTAACAGTTCTTAATTTTTTATTTGTATTAATTTTTGACAAAGAACCCTTTTAGAAACACATTGAAACCCAGGGGACCTCTCTCCAGATAAATGCATGTGTGTGAATATAATTTCAGGGGTTCAAGAACCATCAGAAATTTCATTGGGTCCCCACCTCCTACAATGATTATATCTTCACATATCGAAGCATTTTAAGGTTAGATTATTTTTGCCAAACATAAAAATCTATCTACACTTTGTTTTGGCTTTTGTAAATGGATATGGGCAATGGATAATTTGGCTAATGAGTTCTGATCCATGTTCTATTTCCATTTGGGAAGGGAACATTCAGCAACCAGTTACCTTAATGTTTTCCACCCACTCTGTAATCATCTGATTGATGTGCAATTACCTCGCCTGATCCGACACACACTTCCCCTTCTCATGTTTCCCATCCAACTCCAGATAACCTCCATTTTTTCCCATTTATTTTGTGTGTTGGCCACTCTTTGATATAATTATTTTTGCAATCATCTTCTATTAGGTGAAAGAATATTGCAGTAGAGAAAGAAGGACAGCGAAAATAAATGCCTTCCTGACAAGTTCTAATATTTTATGTTCACAAATAATCTCCCAATATCAGCAATAATATTATTTTCTCAATGTGCATTTATTAAAATGTAAAGTAGCTGCATCACTTTGGGAACTAAAACCCTTGCATTACCTTGGCCAGAAAATATCACTTATTTATTTCAGATTACATTTCTGGAATTTTAATATTATTGCTTTTTTCTCCCCCTCCTATAGCCTTTATCTAGGAGGGGGTGAACCTGACGGGTTGATTTCTAAAGAGGCATTACTGAATGCTCAGGGCATTAATTTGGTTTTAAGAATTGCCTTTGCTCTTGATTTACGATGAGGTTCTTTTCTATGTAATTCTCTTGGCTAAAAACTGAATAGAGGTCTCCCTTTGTGGATGGCATTGTGACACCACATTTAAGACAGAATACGGAGGGTAAGGGGGAACAGA